>JAJLTG010000016.1:65684-190576 GCA_030568095.1 Naumovozyma baii
AAAAAAAAAAAAAAAAAAAAAAAAAAAAAGATTAATTTTCCCTTACCGAATAAGAGTTTTTAGGAACGATTAAATGGAATGAATGTATTAATATTATTTTATTTTCGTATATATGATGAGAAGACAGAAATTGATCTTCGATTATCTTTCTTATTACTTGAGTATGTGTCTCTACCACTCGATAAGAAAGACAGTGTATTTTGTATTTGTGTTTGATCGTAAAGTGATTTTCTCCTTTCCCTCATATCTGAATATCTTATTATATCATTAGAAACTTCGTTAAGTTCTTTCCAACTCGGTATTAAATTGTTCATTGCCAATTTAAATGCTTCTGTTGTTGGGTCATTAACTCCACGTTTCGGTATACTTAATCCTTCTCTGTACTCCTCTTCTTCTTCCTCCATTTCATCATAAAGAAGATAATTTAAATCGTCACTGTCATCACTATTCATATCAACTTCGGTTTCCTTTGCCTTTGAATTTATTTCTTCTCTCACGGTTGAATATTGACAAATCTTGGTTATCACAGTTTCAAAATCTTCAATCACATGTTTTAAATCATCAATACCCTCACTATCATAGGTATCAGGTAAAAACTCAATTTCCCAAAACCTTTCCGGATTATAAAATGTGATGAAGAATCTAAACCCCAAATTATCATCATTCAATTTGGTTACTTGCAATTTTGGCAGTAAAGGATGAACAATATTCCCCTTTCTGCCAATAGATAAATAATTCATTGTTTGTTCCTTATCACCATTTCTGATACTTGGTGTTAAAATTTGATATACCTCTAGAGGGCCTCTTGCTATTAAAGATGTGGGTTTAATCTTAATCGTCGATGAACTTTTCAAGCTGCATTCACTTATTTTATCATCATTACTATTTTCGTCATTTCGTATGGTAGGTGTGTTAGAATCTGTAGATGAAGATGAAGAGGCTCTTGTGGTGGATACAGGGATAAAGCAATTCATTACTTCCACATTGTTGTATTTAAATAGTGATACCCTTTGAGCAGACATTCGTTGCTTTTCTTTCTTGGTGGTGGTGGTGGCAGTGGTATTAGTTCGCTTTTCATTATTTAATGTTAATTTATTAGAATTGTGTTTGAATTTTAAAGTATCTTTTAATGTTCGTAATGCAAAAGAAGAAGAAGATGTGGATGGTGATGATGAAGATTTTGGTTTCTCGGGACTTATTGTTCTGTTATTAATCTTTGAAGCAGATGAAGAAAGAGTTGATGATTTTCTCAGTCTGGACGGAGTGTATAATTGAGAATTCGATTTATTCATAACACTCTATGGTGTCGTATATATATATATATATGTGTGTTAACAAGCTAGTTGTTCTTTTTTTGGGGGAGGAGGATTGAAGGTAGACAGCTCTTTCTTTTAAATATTTACAAAACTGTAAACAAGAAATTCATTAAAAGACGGCAATGCGAATCGGATTAAATAGATAATAATATTTTTAAAAAGAGAATAATAAAATATAATAAAAACGTTTATTTTGTTAACTTAATCATCTATATCACACATATTTCAGTATACATAAAATCTTTATTAAATTTAGTAGAGATAAAAAATAAAAATAAAGGACAACAAGTACGTATAAACGTTAAGAAAAAATCTATAACTTGTCATTAATAATAAGGTATGGGGGAGGGAGGAAAGAAAATTGTTTTGTTTTTGCTTTTTTCTTTCTTTGCATTTTAACGTAACATGCAAAATTAAAAAAAAAAAAGTTAGGCATCAAAGAAAAAGAAAAAGAGTGTTAATCAATCAACTCTTTTTCTGCCGACCAAATGGTCAGCGATGGCTCTAGTAGCTTGCCAGTGGATAATCTTTGGCATTCTCAAGGCGACTTCAGTTTCGTAGTCATACAATTGTCTCACGGAGGTGAAGACAATGTGAGAACCCTTCACACCCAAGACAGTTGCAGTAGCGGAGACATCCTTATCTTCAGCGTTATATTCGTTGTTAGCAGCACGAACAGAAGCCATAGTGTCTTGTTGTTCTTCAATGAAATCGACAGCTCTAATAGCGAATCTTGTGGCTCTAGTTCTATCAATTGGAGATGGTAACCCACCTTGTTGAACGTGACCTGGGAAAGCAGGTTTAGCGTCGAATCTACCGTTAGCTTCAGCAGTGATAACGTTAGCCAAATCTGTGGAACCTAGAGCCTTGGAGGCGTTGCTACTCTTCAAGATCAATTTACCGAATCTACCTCTACCTTGAGACTTTTCAAATGATGCAGCTAAAGTTTCGATATCTTGTTGTAATTGTGGTAAAGAGATACCTTCTTCTGGCACGTATGAAGCTTGAGCACCGACAGCCAAGGCAGCACAAGTTGCCAAGTAACCAGAGTTACCACCTTGCACATCTACAACGAAAGCTCTACCTCTTGTGGAAGCGGCAGATTGCTTCACGACATCACAGTATTCCATTAAGGCATTCAAAGCAGTGTCAGAACCTAAGGAGTACTCAGTACCTGGGACATTGTTAGATAAAGTAGCAGGGATTAAAACCATTGGGATTCTAAAAGCTGGATAACTTTCTCTTGCTCTTTCTAGTTGATTTAGAGATTGGAAAGCTTCAAACCCACCAACGATGACTAACCCATCGAATTGGTATTTTTGGAAATAGTAGGCGATCATACCGATATCAGCATCTTCTGGAGTGCTTCTATTGGTACCAATTTCAGACCCACCACGACTTTGCCAGCCGATCATTGATTTCCAATCTAAGGAACGAACACTTTCGTGTCTAGCCAAACCGGACCAACCGTTGTTGATGGCGTATGGTTTATGACCTTGAGACATACAGTAGGTGGCCATAGAGTATACTGCGGAGTTGATACCACCAGCGGGGGCACCAACGTTGATGATAGCGATTTTCAATCTTTTATCTGCTGGTAATTTTGGTTCGTTATGATCAGCAGAGTTGATAGCCATGAAATTGTTTAAATGTTCAATGAATTCAGTGTCTCTTAATGACATTGCTCTCTTGAAATCCTTTGCCTGGATTGCGGCAGCGACTTCTTTGGTCAATTTGACGGATTCAACTAATGGTTTTCTGACGATCTTATTTTCGTTGATGGCAATTAATGGAGATGGAGTCTCCGGAGATGAATCCAAGACAGCGTTGACTGCTTCGACACCTTGCAAAGTGGCTAGGATACGATCGTAAGCGACGGCAGTACCACCTCTTTGCACATGGCCCAGAGTTGTAATTCTTGTATCCAAGCCCAATCTGTCCACTAGGACTTTGTGAACGTCAGCAGGAGAGATTGGAGTCAAATCGGCAGAGATGGCCCCCTCGGCGACAATGACGATGGTTGTTCTCTTACCTCTAGCTCTGTGTTTGGAGACGATGTCACACATTTGGTCTTGCCATTCGCTGGAAGTGGCAGGCTTTTCCGGGATGAAGATGTAGTCAGCAGAGGTGGCGATACCAGCCAACAGAGCCAACCAACCACAGTTTCTACCCATGACTTCTACGACGAAGGCACGAGAATGAGAGTTTGCAGTGGCTTCCACGTAGTCGATAGCGGTACATATTCTGTCCAAAGCTGAATAGGCCCCGATGGTAGCGTCAGTGGTGGACATATCATTATCGATGGAACCGACTGTACCACAAATGTTCAAATGTTTATATTTGTCGAACTGGTCTTGAGAGATTCTTCCATTTTGTAATAATTCCTCGATTAAAGAGGGCCATTCTGATCTAAACAAGTCAGCACCAGTGAGGGAACCATCCCCACCACAGACGATCAATGCGTCCACACCGGCTTCAATTAAATGTTGAGCACCCAATAATCTACCCTTACGTTCTCTAAATTCCATACAACGAGCGGTACCGATATTAGTACCACCTTCGGTGGACCAACCACGGACGTCTTCCCATGAGCATTCCTTGATGTATTCTGGACCACCACGGACTAAACCTTCGTAACCTTCCATGACGACGAATGCACGACAGCCCTTGAAGATGGTAGATCTGACAATGGCTCTGACGTTTGAGTTCATACCTTGCGCGTCACCACCTGAAGTCATGACTGCGATGGCTTTCTTGTTTGCAGAAGAGGTAGTCTTTGGCAACGAGGGATAGTTGTCAGTGGTCTTCATACGGTATGATAAGTCAGTGAATGAATGGACTTTGGATGGTAAACCGGAGGCGAATTTGGCCTTCTTTGTTGCTGGAGGTTCCGTTGGTCTTGTGGAGATGGCGTTCTTGGTGGAAGTGACACCGATGACGTTCCCCAATGGGTCCAGAGTGTATAGTTCCATGGGGAACAGTTCTGAAGGGTATGATTGAGTTGGGTTGTTTAGAGCGGTCAAAGTTTCCTTGTTTATTAGGATGTTAGCGGTGCTGAATACTAGGGATTCCGAGACGTGAGATCTCCAATCGCTTGTTGATGCGATTGATTTCAAGTGTTTGATTTGGGATTGGCTCTTTGCATTTTGTTCCGGGTTTTCTTGGAATTGGATCTTGATTGAGATGGAGCCATTTGAGATGGTGGTGGCGTCAGTGTTTGAGACGGATTCAGATTCTTCTAGTGCTAAGAATTTTGAGTAAAAAATGATGGCCTTCTTGTATGAGTCAGCAGAATATGCGGTGACGGTGCAATAGGAGGTCCCGTTGACCAGTGGGGTGGTAATAGTCATATTGCTTATTTGATTGCTTTTCTGGGGAGAGAGTGCTACAAGAGGTAAATATGAAGTGAAGCGAAGAAGAAGTGATAGATAATAAATAGCAATTGAGATTGAGAGAGAGAGAGAGAGAGAGAGAGAGAGAGAGAGAGTATTGTTGTTGTTGGATAGAGAGAGTAGACTTTAGGGCGAGAGTGGTAAGAAAGAAAAAATTTGCGTGGTGGACAGCCAGAAGAGAGAGAGAGAGAGAGAGAGAGAGAGAGAGAGTGATGGCGATGGATGGAAAAGAGCGATTTTTTAATTGCCAGGCGGACGGAATAAAAAACGGAAGCCGGCCACGAAGCGGGCAAGAAAAGTGTCGCAAATTGCTGGAGAATAAATCTGTGGATTTATTTAATTGTTTAATTATTTTTTTTTCTTTTTGTTTTAACAGCCGCCACGGAACGGAACGGAAAAGAACGGAAAAGAAAAGAACCGTCCAGACACGTGATAAAACACCCAGACACTGGAAGCCAACACTCCCGTCACTTCTGGCGGACACAGCACCAGCCGCACGCTGAAAAACTCCGGCGCCTTTTTGCCCTGACAGTTTGTTTGGTTGATTTTCATCCACTTCTGCTCATCCACCGATGATGGGTGACTCGCTCTCTCGCTCGCTCGCCCTTCGATATACACACTTGTATATATGCCTAGCACAACTCAGCAACTCCGCCCTTGACACATCCTGATCCCATCTCATCTCATCTCAGCTATCTGGTTTAAATGCGAATAATAACAACATCAACTACTACTTATCACTAGCACTATTTCATATACACAACACTGCTTTCTCAGCTCTGCTCGGCTCTGCCTCTGCCTCTGCCTCTGCCTCTGTCCCCCCCTCCGCCGCGTCGCAAAACAATTAAATAGCCAATCAGCACCACCATTATCTTCCCAAAAAAAAAAAAAAAAAAGTATGATGATGAACGTGATCACAGACTCTCACACTGACCATAACCGGTCCTCTAATAAACCATTGAATGCTCACTTGACCATACAGTACCAACCATCTAACTCAAACCCTTCCACCTCCACTTCTACATCCTCTTTAAGCTCCCAATATTCAATCTCGAAAAACTACACTACGTCAAAGGAAAACACAAAGTTGTCAAACGACAGGAGACAAGTAGTAAGAACCATCTTAAACATAAGTCCAACGGATCAACTCACACAATCTCCGTCTTCTTCCTCATTGAACATACTACAACAACTAGATACTTCTCCACCTCCAATGACTCCATGTCCTTCTTTCATATCCCATCACACCATAAACAATTTAGAAAATAACGACAACGACAACGACAAGACAATGACTGCCCTTTCAACTTTTATGGACCTTTACGATCTCTACCAATGCGTCCCAAACAATAAGAAAATCCCATCACCTCCTTCCAAGAGAAGAAACTCACAATTCATAGCAAGAACATTTAGTGAATCCCAAATTTATACAGACCCTTCTACAACCGCACACAGAGTAAATACTTTACTAAGACCTTTATCGTTAACAACAGCAATCAATAACTCAAATCATACGGATGCTACTCCAAGATCTTATAATAATCAAATTAATACAAACACGGAAATTCCACTATCTCCTCCTTCCATATCTGCATCTTCTTTATCTTCCACTTCATCTATCGCTACCACCACTACCACCACCTCTACAACAAAGTCTAATAATAACCAATTCATTGACATATCAAGCCCTTGTTCTAGACATCATCACAGAAGAAATTCAATAGCATTGAAATTTATGAAACCATCATATAAAAATATAAAACCATCAAAACAATAAAACAATAAAACATCAAAATAATATTCTAGCTATATCATGGACTCATTTAAATACATATAATAACACATACTTTTTAGTCGTTTGTTACTTCGTTTGCTTTTTTTTTTAAAAAAAAAGATTAATATTTCTTGGCATATATACAAAACTGCAAAAACAAATTTTTTTTTTAGATACAGATAGATAAAGAGACAAACATAACAACAACGAAAACTGTCTCTCCCTTCATCATTTCAAACTCTTCAACAATTTCTCCTTATCATCACTAGATAACATCTTCAACACCTCGGATAATCCACTAATAACATTATCATGATCATTTCTAATAGATTTAGCTAACCCTTGTGCAAACGCCTCCATCTTCAAACTCTTCAAATGTTCATCCAATATTTGATAATTCTCTTCAATCCATGTGGCAACTTGCTTATCATCCTCATGATTCACCACCCCAGGGTACCATGATCTTAGACGTGCAATCTTCTCTAACCTGGAAGCATCCGTCAATTCACTATTCAACCTTCTAATCAAATATTCTTCATTTAATCTTCTTCTTAACCTCCAGAAAAAGAAACGACGCGCTTCCACCCATTCCAATTCTTTACTAATGACCCCCTTAGCCACCATCCTCTCAGATCTATCATGTAAATCTGCAAATTGAATGGTAATTTGACTATAAATTGGTAATAATAATTTCTCACGCGCAGCAATCTTCTTGGAAATCTCTCGGTGTTCCTCCATGCTTAAACTCTTATCACATAATTGATCTCTTAATTTCTTATATTCTGGATCCAATCTATTCATCGTCGATAATAGTTTCTCTCTACGATACTTGATACCAACCATACCTTCCGGCTCCAAAACACCCGCACGTGATTCCTTGTCAGCATACATTTCCATTTGATCACCATTAATCGTCGGATCAACAACAACCCATGAACCACCTCTCAATTCACCCGTAGGTGGGATATAAATGAAAATTGGCTGTTTATAATCAACTAACGCATCAACAATAAAGGAACCATATTTTAACACCTCGTTGTACATGTCACGTTGACCACCTGAAAACCCTCTCCAATTGGCTAAGACCATCAATGGTAATTGTTCACCATGGTTGAAATCTTGAATGGCCTGTGCTGTCTTGAATGCTGAATTTGGATACCAAACTTGACCAGCTTCTTGAATCAAGCTTTCTCTCGAATCCGCATTGGCTGGATCCGCAGGAATCAAATTTTCCACAGTTCTGGTCTCCACAGCAATGATACCCATGGGGATACCACCTAGACGAGCTCTACCAACAACAACACCTTTAGCCCACCCTGATAATGTTTCAAAAAATGAACCCTTATCAAATAGACCATACTCGAATCCATCACTGGTTTCACGACCTTCAATCATCCATCTAACATCATAAGCTTCCTTGGCCTTTGGAATAAAATCAATACATCTATCCCATTTATCATCATTTTCAAGAATTGGAACAGGCATGTTACGTTTAGCTGGAACGTATGATAGCCAATTCATTATTTGTTCCACAGCGGCAAGGTCATCCACAGCAGTTAAATGAGAAACACCATTGTTATACATGATTTGTGTACCACCCAATTGCAGATTAGATGTGTAAACTTCTCTACCTAAAACTTTGTTTATAGCAGGTGCCCCTGTAAGAATTATTGGTTGACCTTCAATTTGAATGGCTCTTTGACCTAACCTAACCAAATAGGCACCAATACCAACAGATCTACATGTAACTAATGTAATAGTGAAAATATCTTGATATGCTCTCGACGTTGCACCAGCAATTAAACCGGAACCTCTTAAACATTCAACACCAAGACCATCCTCAGAACCAACAATCGTCTTAATAACGTGCCTTTCTTCACCATTTTCTACAGTACGTTCAGTAATCACAGAGTTTTCTTTACCATACTTCTTTAAAGTTTCTAGCCCTTCATTCGTTAAATACAAGTAATCAAACCCTTTAGATGGATTGCCTTCATCCCTCCATGCCACTTGGAATAGTGGAACCAATTCTTCTGCAATACCAATTCTGGCACCTGAATTAGCAGCCAAATAAACTCTTGGAATACCACGCTTTCTAGCATATTCAGTTACCTTATTGAAAAAATCATCTTCTTGTGGACCAAAGGAACCAATCTTAAACGTAATATCGTTCGCAACTATGACAAATTGACGACCTCGTGGATATTCCGGCGTCTTAACTGTAACTTTAAATGCAACCATACCAACGGTATTAGCACCAGGTTCTCTTTCCACTTCGGTTAATTCACCATTCTCATCTTCAATCAATTCATTGGCAACGAAGAAAGAATCGGATAACTTGGTCTCTGGGGAGTATTTTGCCCATTGAGACACTGTAGCCTGATGGAACAACTCTGGGAAATCATAAATGTATGTAGTACCCATTAAATGTGCCTTATAACGTTTTGGTTGTAACCATTCCTTAACAGGGTATGGAGTGGCGATGGCTCTTAAGTGCATGGAACCAGGTTTACCTAATGATTTAAAAACCCATTCTCCCTTAGCATTCTTCACCTCCGTATATAATTCGGATTTTACCACATAACCAGATACATTATTGATCAATGCACGTAACGGAACTGGGGCACCAGTTTGAGGATCTTGAATGATAATACGAATTTCAGCAGATGAAACACGCAATCTCAATAATCTCTTACCAAATCTTTCAAGGAACCCTCCGAAGGCTGCCTCAACATCTTCTGGAGATACATCAAACACAGCTGAGAAATTAATAAAGATGTGGTTCAAGTCAGAATTGGAAGTATCGATAATTTCCAGATTGTCCAGAATGTCACTCATTAATCTGTTAGCTTCTGAGGTAAGATACTTTTGGATAGAGATATCTTCACGGATACGACCAGTTCTAATAATACCCCTAGTAAAGAATCTCTTGTCTAATGGTGAAGTCTTACTCACAGCTTCATAAACATGAATGTTTCTGTTTTCAGTGAATATTGGTTTAATGTTGAAATTGGACATCTTACCCAATTCTAATTGGAAAGCACAAGCCGGTTCAATATGACGAATGGTTTCATTTTCGTTATAATTTGGACCATTGAAGGTATAATATTTTGGATATGTACCATCTTTGAAACCAAACATAAAAGTAATACGACGAATGGCAGATTTGATCAATTCTTGTTTGTTAACATCTAAAATTTCTCTAATCTTCTTCAAGACATCCTTTTCAGATTCAAAACCTTCAGTGGAGGCAACGAAAATGTTAGCCACGTTACTTAAAGTAGATGAATTACCAGATCTATCAGGAGTCAGACCGGATGGAGAAGAATGTTCAGGAATAACTTCTAAGCTTTCACCTAAATTGTTATCCACATCGTCCAGATGATCAGCAGAGACAAGAATACCAGTTCTCAATGGAGAATGTTCAGTGTCTACCACATAACTTAAATCAGAGACCGAAATGGCTCTATTCATACTCATTTTAGTTTTAACTTGCGGAATGGAGGAGAAGGCAGCAGATGGTAATTGGAATTTCCACTCGATGACTGGATTGGATGTAGATTCATGGCCTTTAACTTCCCCGACCGTGTACGCCCTATAAGCACGGCGTACATAAACTTGGGCAGCTGCAGCTGCCACTGCAGGGTCTGGGTGGTTCAAAAATCCAATCAAGACATCAAATACAACGTAGCTGGAGTCAATTAAATCCTTCAAAATTTCCAGATCAGGTTCAGAACGTTTAGCATTGGGCACACCATAAGATGTATGAACAACCGACGATTTTAAGATATGTTCCACTTGTTCAGTTCTTTCCTTTACTGATGGTAAAGCACCTTGAATTAAAATTTCTCTGGCTTGTAAAGCTACTTTAGCTGTAGACTTGGATTCTAATTGAACAAGTTCTTGTAATGGAACTGCAAGGATCTTTGCGATCTCGGATGACATCTTGCATAGTGGTTGATAGTGTTTCAAAATAGCCAAAATTAAATTGTTCTTAGCAGATACCTTTGCATGAGATAGTACAATTAAAACAACCTTATCCAATGCATCAATATTCTTGTCACGTAATTCTAAAATAACGTTTTCTTCACGGATATTATCACCATTAAATAGCTTTTCGACATTGTAATATTCTTGTAAGAAATTCACAAACACTGAATGTTCATGAGCTTCAATACCAAATAAGTAACGTCTGGTAATATCTAATAATGGTTCAATGTTACCGGCTAATTGAACATCTGCATCAGGTTGTTTCAAGGCATCATCTAAAATTTTGGCTAACTGTTTAGCAGGGAAAATAGCAGCTCGTTTAGCAGAACGGCTAACAAGATCTTCCAATTTTTCATCTAGATCAATAGGCAATCTTGAATGTAAGGCAGAAATTTGTAATTTCCATTCAGAATATGGCAACTTTGGGTCTCTTAATACTTCGATCAATTGTTGTAAAGATGCATTCATAATGACCTGATTATCATAACCTTGTAAAATATTTTGCAACGTGGAAATCAAAGACTTAAATTTGTAAGCTGGTTTTGTACCTTCTACAACCGGAGAACCAAGGTCCGGTAGTAATCCTTCGAATGGTAGAGCATGTTTGACCTTGGATGGATCATCAAGAGTTAAGATGGCAATGATATCGCCTGCAGATAAAGTGGATCCAGGCTGTTTCAAAAGTTGGATAATACCAGTTTCTTGAGCAATTAATGGCATTTGCATTTTCATGACTTCAATTTCAGCATATGGTTGACCAGCATTGATGTGATCACCACTTTCTACTAAAAATTTCACTAGTTTACCTGGGGATGGAGTACGTAACTGAGTTGGATCATTTTCCACTTCTAATAAAGTTGTCATCGAGTCCACAGATAGTCTTGTAGCTCCGACTTCTTGTTTCCAATAAATTGTATGAGATTTACCACCAAGAGCAACTAATAACCCACCATCAGATAATTTACAGGCACGGACTTCACATTTAGAACCGTTAATGAACAGAGTGTAACGATCATCAGCAGATTTAGCAACAGTAAATTTGTATCTCATACCCTCATGAATGAATTCCACAGGGAACATTGTTTCCAGTTGTGATTTAGGTGGTACCTGACCTCTCTTTAAATTCTCAATATACTTGTCACGAGCATTTTCAGAAGCAATGAAAGCCTGAGTAGCAGCACCACAAATAACAGCTAGGGTTGGATCAGGTTTTTCAGCAGTCATCTTGTGAGAGATTAAATCATCTAGCCAACCAGTGGTGATAGTGTTATCTTCGAAATCTTCAGTTTCTAGCAATTTGATCAAATATTCCACAGTTGTTCTAAAGTCACCTCTAATGGATAATTCCTTTAATGCGACAACCATATGTTTTCTTGAAGCTTGTCTGTTTTCACCAAATGCAAAAATATGACCAAATTGAGAATCTGAGAATGAATGGATACCACCATTGTTACCGACAGAGAAGTAACCCCAAACGTTGGAAGATGAACGGAAATTTAATTCGTGTAGGGACCCACCAGATGGTTTGAATCCTTCATCAGGGTCTTCAGAAGTGATACGACAGGCAGTACAATGTCCTTTTGGGATTGGTTTTCTTTGAGTCTTCAAAGACTGTTCGGATTCAAAATCAAAGTCAATTTCTGTAGCACTATGTGGGTTCATACCGTAAAACAATCTGATGTCACCAACTCTATGCATTGGGATACCCATAGCAATTTGCAATTGAGCTGCCGGTAAATTAACACCTGTAACCATTTCAGTGGTTGGATGTTCCACTTGTAATCTTGGGTTCAATTCTAAGAAGTAAAATTTCTTGTCCTCATGAGAATATAGATATTCTACTGTACCAGCAGAAACATAGCCGACCAATTTACCCAATCTAACAGCAGATTTTTCCATTTGAGCAAAAGTTTCAGGAGCTGCAATGGTAACAGGGGCTTCTTCAATAATCTTTTGATGACGTCTTTGTACGGAACAATCACGGCCAAATAATGAAATATTGTTACCGTATTGATCTGCTAACAGTTGAACTTCCAAATGACGAGCTTTACCTGCCAATTTCATAATGAAAATTGGGGAACCTGGGATTTCATTAGCAGCTTGGTGATATAATGAGATAAAATCTTCTGCATGTTCTACTTGTCTAATACCTTTACCACCACCACCTTCAGAGGCTTTAATCATCACTGGGAACCCAATCTTCTTGGCCTTTTCTAGTCCATCTTCTGGTGAAGAACAGCACCCTTTTGCATACACGTCATCTGCCACAGATACAAGACCTGTTTCATTATCTACTTGCACGGTGTCAATACCAGTACCAGACCATGGAATACATGGGACATGAGCGGATTGAGCAACAATTGTAGAAGAAATCTTATCACCAAGGGATCTCATAGCACTACCAGGAGGTCCAATGAAGACCACTTTCCTCTTCGACAATGCCAACTTTTCAGGTAAATGAGGATTTTCAGAAGCATGACCCCAACCAGCCCAAACAGCGTCGACATTAGCTCTTTCAGCGATATCCACAATCAAATCTACATTTGCATAATTGTTATTATTGGTACCACCTGGAACTTCGACATATTGATCGGCCATTCTAATGTATTCAGCATTTGCTTCCAAATCTTCTGGAGTGGCCATTGCAACGAATTGGATAGTCCTATCATTACCAAATGTTTCATAAGCCCATTTTCTTACAGAACGTATTTCCTTCACTGCAGCGATACCATTATTTGCTATAAGAATCTTGGAAATGACAGTATGACCACCATGAGATTTGACAAAATCCTTTAATGGTGATTCATCAGCCTTATCTATGGTATTTAAACCTATGAAATGAAATGGTAATTTTTTATGTTTTGATGAATAGTCTGTAATTTCATATTGTTGTTTAGAGGTTGAATCCTCGAATAAATTTTCTTCACTCATTTTATTATTGTTGTTGTTGTTTATTATTGATGATTTATTTAAAGTGTGCTTGTTTTCTTTTAAGTTTAAATTCCTTTCTGTTGCATACAATTGTCTTACAGATAGAAATTTTAAATTTAGATTAAACTTTGAGTTGAATAATAATGAATTGTAAAAAGGTTCTTTAGTTAAAGATATTGAACGAATCGTTGACTTTATAATCGGAGAAGTAAATAGCGAAAGTCTATACCGATTTAAATGAATTGTGAAAGTTTTTGTTTGTTAGTTCGAGTTGCAAAAACTGTTAAATTTCAACACAAAAGAGACCAAATAAAAATAAAAGGGAAAGAAAAAAAGAGGTAAATAGTATGATATAACGAATGCTTTAATATTCAGTTATTCAAACAAATTGACATTCACGAGCTCTTACAATTCCAATACTATGTTAAAAAGAATAAAGGAAAAATTAGGTATGTATTGTATAACTTTTATTGTTGTTGTTGTTGTTGTTGTTATAATTAAGTAACAGTACGTTAAACCTGTTGGAAAAGTCTCGATAAATTGAGTAGCCAAATGAACTAATGTTTCCCAAATTGATTCACTTTTGCAACAACCTGCAATGATTGCAGTTAAGACTTGAAAGAAAATGGAATGTTGATATATTCTGGGGACGCGGTGGATTCAACTCAAGCGCATATTTTTTCACATTCACGTTCGCCCACGAAAGGCAGAGCGAGACGAGACGAGACAAAGTTTTTACCGCGGTTTGTTGGCCCTGGCAGTGCTGCTGGTCTCGCATCATTATGACTGTCACCGCATATTGGAGTGTTGCAATTTAAGCTGGCATATCCTTGGTCGCAAACAAGCAACAGCAACAATTTGCGGACTGGTATAGTAAATTCAAGTCAAGTGAAATGAAATGGAAAAAGAAACTGGTAGTGCAGATGTGGTTCAACTGGTTTTCTTACTTTTTTAAAGGACTTTCTTGTGGCAAAAAAAAGTGTAAAACATACTTATAAACTGGCGATCTGATAATGTCTAATATCAGAGAAGTCTTTTATTCAAATAGAACTGATCAGATACGAATATAGCTTTTCCTTTTAAGTTATCAAGTATGTATATGGAGGGATTTACGTATTTTCCTTATATACAAGTATGTTCTAACGAGACGAAACAGTAAATAGCTGTTACCGCCCAAGTAGACATATAGCGTAAGTGTTCATCGGGTCTAGAAAAAATTCATATTCTGTTGAGCAACGCGGCAAGGACAAGTAATTCTGTTGACTTTGTAATACATAAAGTAAGTATGTACAGTATAGCATGTGGGTTACGCCAAGATCATCGCTATAACCTCTCTCTGTATTTTCTTGCTTGTAACTTTCGATAACTCCGGGTTTGGAATAAATACGTTTTTCCAGTGGGTAGTGATGATGTTCTACAGTTGTGTGTGCATGTCATGGATTTAAATTATTGAGATTAAGATATTCCATTTAAAATGTGATGATGTCGGCATTACATAAATTAATCATCCCAATAAAACTGTTGAAATCTGTGACAGAGGGGTGTGTCACAGACATTATCACTCATATAATACGATGATGAAGAAGAAGACACCATAATTAGGTTGGATAAAAATTTTAATTATAAAATAGAAAGAAATCAAATAACTAGATTAGAAGGTTTTATTTTACATGTATATTATTTCATACGTTTTTTAGAAGAAGGAGCAGAATTTATTATATAAATTGAAACCTCACTATACTCTAACTGCATCAATAAACCATAATGGCCACTAACAACAATACATCATCAACTGCAAATGATACTACTGATTTACCTTCTGATCATGTTAATTCTCGATATGATAAATGTGGGTTTTATCACTATAGAGTATAGATCTTGCTGAGTACAAAAAGAAAATTCTTCGAATTGATTTTAAGTAAACTTATTTGTTTTACTCAAACATATAGAAGTAATAAATTTAAACCATGATATAAACTTTTTTAATAGCCTTTTGTTTTGCGTTTTGTTTTTTGTTTGTGTGCAATTTTGATTTGTCCTTTTTGAAAAAAAAAATTAAAGAGCATTTACTGTTAAAGTGTAAATAATTGAATTTAATATTTTATTATTTCCCTTCATTTAAAAATTTCTAAAGCTATTCTAAATATGCTTGCAATATTAATTATCTTTTCTCAATATTCCTTTTTCTAAATCGTATTTGACCTAACGGTAGAACCAGTTCTTCATCTCCTAAACTTTCATTTTTCAACGATTCCTCTTGATCACTTCTATCTAAATCTTTCTTTGGAATATTAACATCCTCTGAATCATCACTGTCATCGTCGTTTTCCTCAGTATTATCTTCATGGTGATGCTCTTTTACTCCATTAAAAATTATTCTATTAGGTGTACCAGGTTTGAAAAGAAGGCTTCTTCTATGGAATACATCATCTGTAGCCATCTCAATTATATAATCCTTTACTTCCTCAGGTAAGACACCTTGATCCAAACAAAGTACAGCCAAACCAGCAACATTGGGGGATGCCATTGAGGTACCAGAATATAAAACATTATGCCTTCCTTTTACTATCGATAACGATTTTATTAATACACCAGGAGCAAATATATCTAAGCATTGGCCCCAATTACTAAATTTGGCAATGGTGTCAATACGATCATCAAAAGCTCCCACAGTAATAGCTTCAGGTGCTGAAGCTGGACTATACCAACATGAATTCAGATTATTATTACCAGCAGCCACAACAACCACTAAGCCTGCATTAAACGCTGCCTTTATTGCATTATTAAGAATCGCTGTTCTCATAGATCCTAGACTTAAATTAGCAACACATCTTCCCCTTTCATTAGTTCTCTGACAATGTTTTACAGCAAATTCAATGCCACCTAATACCATGGACAAACTTCCTTGACCCAATTTATTTAAAACCTTCACTTCGATTAAGTTCACTTTCTTGGCAACACCATAATTTGTGGAACCAACTATACCTGCAACATGTGTACCATGCCCATTATAATCTCCGGATCCTTCTCCTGTTAAATCTATCCCATGAATGGCCCTGTCATCAAACTCTTCATGACGTATGGCTATCCCAGAGTCTATAATATAAGCGTTAACACTTTCACCTTGATTTTCCCTGTTATAATAATAATTCAAATAATCATTATTAGAGTCTTCATTTTCATGATAATAAGGTAACTGTTTTCTTGTGGATAATCTAGCCAAATGTCTTGGTGCGCCATACTGTATTTTAATGGAACAATCCGTATCCACCTTACTATCAAATTCTTTTTTATTTTCCTCCTTTTGTTCACTTTTTTCTTCATCACCTGTATTAAGATTAAAATTACTGTCATCAAACGCACGAACTCTTAAATTTGGGACCACTTCGGCTACTAATGGATTCTTCTTTAAAGCCTCTAATAAATCATTACTAAGATCTGCTGTAAATCCTTTAAATGTCCCAAACGAAAATGTCTTACCAACTTTATTTTTTAACTGATCTTTCACTAATCTTCCATGTGTAATGGTAGAATCCATAAAACTTTGAAAGGAATCTGTTTGTTTCAAACTGACTAAATATTCTTTACCTAGGGCTGAATCTTGTAAAAATAAAAATGTCAGACATACTTGCTTTATAAAATATTGTATTTTCATCTTTCCTAGGTCTTATAATTTACATATAGATATCTTCCCAGTTTTTCTTAAGTTCAAGGTTAAAACTATAAGCTGCCCATACTTCTTACCTTATTAACTATTTTTTCTTTTATTTTTATCTTTTTTGTGTCGTTCTTAAAAACTCCGTCACCATATACTAAAAACATTATACCACATACTAACCCTCATTGTTATACACTAATATCCCATACTTTGGAATCCATCATCGGAATAAAAAGTCAAGGTATATGTAGCTTGCTGACACATGTCGAAGTTTCTACATTATGTTTTACAAAAAAATTAGCTCGCTATCACCATCTTAATTTTATTACACTTTTCCTTTAAATAAATCTCTTGTAAGAATCAAATACAGAACTCCGAAACCACTTTGTTGTTTGTGATATTCTAGTTCAATACGCAGACAAGTAGGATGGTGTGGTATTATTGTTCTTATGGCATGGCTCTTTCACGCAAATCTCAAAAAATTAGCGTTAGTTCGCTTTTTCCTCCCAGGTAGCTATAAAGTGAAAAAGGGAGGTCAAAAGAAAGATACCACTATCTAAAGGAATCATTAACTTTATCTGAAATAAAACAAACTAACTGAGAAAATGCTACTATCTAGTCTTCCCAAGAATATGAAAGCTGTCGTCATTGATGGCGACAGAGCAGTCGTTAAGAGTGGTGTCCCAATCCCCATTGTCGATGAAAGTTGTATTTTAATCAAAACCATTGCTGTTGCAGGTAATACTTCAGAATTTAAACATATCGATATGAAACTGGGTCCACAAGGATCTATCCTTGGATGTGATGTTGTTGGTGAAATTATTCAGTTGGGATCTAATGTGATAGAACCTAGAGATGATCAATACAAAATTGGTGACCATGTATATGCATTTGTTCATGGCGCATCTCATTCTCGTCCTTATAATGGTGCATTCGGTGAGTATGTATCTGTGGACTCAGCCACTACGTTCAAGTGTCCTAAAGAATGGGGGCTTTCCAAGACTGATTATATACCTCAGGGTCCAGTAAAATCTTTGGAAGGTGCCGTGTCATTACCATTTTCTTTGACCACTGCAGGGGCTATTTTTAGTCATGAAATGGGGATTAGATTAGAGTGGCAACCTGAAAAGCCTCAAAATAATTTTCCACTTTTGATTTGGGGTGGTGCTACAGGTGTAGGCCAATCTTTGATTCAATTGGCAAAACAGTTACATGCTTATACTAAGATTATTGTTGTCTGTTCCAAAAAGCACAATGAACAAATGAAAGCTTATGGTGCCGATGATGTATTTGATTACCATGATGCTGACATTGTCTGTAAGATTAAGAGTAAGTATCCCAACATTCAACATTTAATTGATGCTGTATCGAACGATGACACTATTCAACAAGTCTATAAATGTTCCGCTGATGATGTCCCTGTCACTTTGATGCAATTAGTGTTTTTGAACATTGAAAATATTAAACCTGAAGATAGAAAGGATAATGTGAAGATTATTGGCACTTTAATTTATTTATCTACAGGGCTTGATGTGACTATGGGTGAATCATTCCACTTCCCAGCAAACCCAATATATAGAAGAGATATGATAAATTTTGTCAAATTTATTGAACCACACGTTGCGGCGGGTGAAATTCAGCACATGCCAGTGAAACTGTTCCATAATGGGTTGAATGATCTACCTGAAATTATAGACATCATTAGAAAGGGGAAGACAGGTGGCGAGAAATTTGTTAGTTTATTACAATGATTTGATGCAGAAGATATTTATATGATATATAATACTAATATTAATTGAACATAAGACAAAACAAATAAAGGTGAAATTAAAATCTGGGTCTTCTCTTTCTACCAGTAAACTTAGAATCCTTAGCCACTTTCCTGCCACGTTTTTTCATTAAATCTTTCTTTCTTTGAATATAATCCTTTGCAGATTCCATTACTTTACCTCTCTTATGTTTTTTCATTCTTAACATT
This sequence comes from Naumovozyma baii, assembly GCA_030568095.1. Classification (NCBI taxonomy): domain Eukaryota; kingdom Fungi; phylum Ascomycota; class Saccharomycetes; order Saccharomycetales; family Saccharomycetaceae; genus Naumovozyma; species Naumovozyma baii. Next base: position 84,724 of record JAJLTG010000016.1, read on the forward strand.
TTTGGATCATCATTCTCTTGGGCATCCATAGTGACACCATCTAAATTGACTTGATTTTCATCACTTCTTGGAGCACCTGCGCTTAAAACCAAATAATATTTCTTATTCTTCTTGGATTCTGGATCATCAATGACAAGTCCCCCATTGAAACCAGCTACCTTAGCGGACTGTAAAATTTGATCAATCTGCTCATCATCCTTTGGATAAAATTGAGCAACAAACTTCCCACCCTTCTTCAAAGACGCAAACAAAGAATTGAAAAATCTCATCAAACGTCTCTTAGGATCATTATAGGATGTATCAGCATTACAAAGCCATTGGATCGCACTAATACTAATAGCCGCATCAAATGTCCCTGCACGAAACGGTATACCTGACCCCATATCTTGTAACATTAAATCACCTTCTAAATCCCTCTCAAGACCGGTAGCTAACATACTTGGCGATATATCGATACCACACCACATATGATGAGCTTCTTCAGAGAGAATTTCACCGGATAGGCCAGACCCACACCCGATATCTAGAACAAAACTGTTCGGTGGAATATTTAACAGCTCTAATGCACGTAATGTCATCTTGGCTTGAATGTGCTGTACTCTTGTGGAAGAGGTATATTTTTTGGATTCCGAATCATTATAGAATATTTCTGGTGGTGCTAATTCTTCAGGACGAGACATTTTTTTTGGAAAGTGATTTCCTTTATTATTGTGCGATTTGTTGACTGCCTCATACGCATTGGAAGCTCATCGAGTTTAAGCAATTCTATTATAAATTTTTCAAGTTGCAATTTCCAAACGTCAACTGTCCGTGAATTTTAAAGACCAAGAAAAAAATTTGCAATGGCGAGTTTCGAATGGCAACGAAGATGACAGTACACTATTAAAGAAAAGCTCAGAAGAATCTAAAACAATCAAGTGTGGAAAAGAAGGTAGTTAGATATCAATATTTAGAAGGTCTTATTCTGACTTAATTACCATCGATATAAGTAAAATAGCTACGCACTTAGGTATTAGATAATCCGTAGGTGCCGTTATATCGTTTAGTTCTCCACGGCAAATCTATATAGAACCTAGTCAGATCCGCGGAATATGCGCCATTAAGGTTAGAATTGAAGATGGAAAATAAGCAAAGATCATGATCGATCAATACTTTGCTCTGAACTTGAAGTAAAGATGAATTTGTAAGGACAGAGTGCAATTATATAAATCTCGTTTGTTTTGAGACCGATCGTATCTTATACGTTCATCAGTTGCTTACGAAGCTAAAAGGTAACACACACACATTTATAATTGATACACAAACAATCAAGCAATAATGGATACTCATGATTTATTGAATGATGAGCAGTACATTAAGATTCAGAAATTGAATTCTGCCGGTAGTGAAAGGAGGAACTCAATTATTCAAGATATAGTACAGGATAATGTCAATATCGAAACTCAAACTAATTTTGAAGAATCAGATGATGATGAAGAACGTGTGGAAATCGATGACAGCGGTTCAAACATGATTCAAATTCACAGGGAAGGTGAGAGCCTTCCACGATTAGTTAGAATCGATGAGAACAATACACTAACTGAATTAGGACATGTGAATTCAAATCAGAAAAGAATTAACGTAGAAATTGCCAAACTATCAGGTAAAGAACGTTCTAGATTTCATCGTGAATCTAATAAATTAATCTCATATTTTGATGATGTTGATTTCGATGCAAGACCAACAATTATTGATGGCGCCATCAATGAACCATTTCAATCCAGTTTTGAAGGTCCAATATTGGAAAAACAAATTAAAGCGTTTGAAAAGATGAAAAGAGCCCATGAAAAGGCCACTAAATTAAAATTCCAGTCGAATTTCTCTGGGATTTATGTAATGCTATGGATGGTACTTGGGTTCACCGCAATGAGAGGTTTTGTAGATTATTATGTGGAACATGATTACAGTTTAAAAGATTTAGTCATATTAAAAATGATGGTCCATGATATTCCAAACGTACTTAAATTCGATTCCCTGATGTATTTGGGATCCTTTTTTGTTGTACTTGTTCAATGGCTAGTTAAAATTGGTTTTATTGAATGGAATACTAAGGGTAAAATGATTACTTCCATTTATGAAATCGTTTACACAATTATTTTCAATTATTACATTTATGATGAACAATTGGCATTCCATTGGGTTGCTAGAATCTTCCTTTTTTTACATTCAATGGTCTTCCTAATGAAAATGCATTCTTTTTCATTTTTCAACGGGTATCTATGGAATATTACAGATGAATTGAACTTTGCTAAAGCTGCACTGGAAAAATACAAGGATCAACCAAACGATGAGATTATTGAAACTTTGAAGAGGAGTCAAGAATTCTGCAAGCATGAATTAAGTATGCAATCCACATCTCAATTGAAGTTTCCAAATAATATTTCCACTTTAAATTTTTTCCAATACACGTTATTCCCTGCATTAGTGTATCAAATCGACTATCCAAGAACTAAAATTATTAGATGGACTTATGTTCTGGAAAAGGTATGCGCCGTTTTTGGTACCATTTTCTTAATGACTTTAGTAGCTGAACTATTCCTTTATCCAACCACTGAAAAGGCGTTATTGATGCGCCAACATTTTGTATGGCCACCAACGAGTAAACAAACTGGAGAATGGTTTTACGTACTCTCTGAATTGGTACCAGGTTTTACTGTGATGTACGTTCTTTCTTTTTATTTGATTTGGGATGCTATCTTAAATGGATTTGCCGAATTGACCATGTTTGGTGATAGATACTTCTATGGTGATTGGTGGAATTGCATCTCATTTATTGAATTTTCCAGAATGTGGAATATTCCAGTGCACAAATTTTTATTGAGACATGTGTATCACAGTTCCATGAATTCTATGGGGCTTTCTAAAATCCAAGCTACATTATTCACCTTCATCTTTAGCTCCTTATTCCATGAATATTCAATGTACGTTATATTTAGAAAGGTAAGATGTTACTTATTTTTATTCCAAATGGCGCAATTACCGATGAGCTATGTTAGTGAATCTAAGTATTTGATAAACAGGAAGGTGTTAGGTAATGTGATGTTTTGGACTGGGATTTGCGTTGGCCCAAGCGTTATATTGGCCTTGTATTTAATGTACTAGGCAACTAATTCAATTTTAATGATGTTAAGTGTTTTTCTCATGTATAACTTTTATTATATAGTATTTTATATAAATAAATGAACAATGTACCACATTTAATGAGCCCTAAACTGACTGTAAGAAATTGGAAAGAAACGAATTAATGTGCCAATCTTGCTGGAATCGATATCTTTCAAGAAATATTGCTTGGCCAACTTTCCAAATCACTATCATCAGAATTTTCAATGCAAAGTCAACATCGTGATCAAAACTTATTATCTCGGCTGCTGACAATTGAGATCCGTCAAAAAAAAGCGACCCCTCGATTTCACACCAAACGGCCACTATATAAAAAGCAGCGTATGTGAAAACAACAAACAACAACTACATACTGTTGCTTTTCTTCTTTATGGTTCTTTTCTTCTTACCTTAAAGAACAACACCAAAATATATACTTAGTTAATTTAGTCTAGAATTTAAGAAAAATGCCTAGTACAAGCTATCTTGATAAAAACTTTAAATCTACTCACTACAATAATGTTCGTCCATCTTTCCCAAAAACTTTAATCGACGAAATCTTAGAATACCATGAAGGTCCCACCGATGTATTAGTTGATGTTGGTTGTGGTACTGGTAAGGCTGCCTTACAGTTCAAAGATCAATTCAAGCAAATTATCGGTGTCGATCCCTCTGAAAGTATGTTAAATACCTTTAATAATGTTATTAACAATACTTTAGATTTAAAAGAACGAACAAAATTTAAATTCATTAATTCTCCTGGGGAAAATTTCCCTGAAGTGGAATTAAAATCGGTTGATATGGTTATAGGTGCTGAATCCATTCATTGGTGTGATCTGGGGAAGGCATTCCAGGAAATATCTAGAGTGTTAAGAGACGATGGTACTTTTGCCTTTTGGTTTTATTGCCAACCTGAATTTATTGATTTGAACATGAAGGCACATGAAATTTATTATAAGTATGGTTGGGGTGAAGAATTTATGGGAAAATATTTAACTCCCGAACAAAGAGATTTGTTTAATAATTTTGGGGGTGATGCATTACCAAAATTGTTAGCAAAAAATTTCAAGAATGTTGAGTTTAATAAATGTGAACCATTAATCGATCCTGATGAAGTGGTTCATCAATCTCCATTTTATATGAATGGATCAATGAATCTGAATGAATTCAGAGAACTTGTAAAGAGCTGGAGCCTGTATGCTTCTTACATGAGAGATCATCCAGATTCTTCTGATATTGCTGACCTTTTTATCAATGAGTTGAAAAATGAATGTTCCATTGATGATGAATCCAAACCTTTGAGATTTGAGTGGAAAACGTTTTACTTCTTATGTAGAAAGAAATGAGTCATTTTATTTTATTACCACTTTTTAACAAGTTCTAAAGATTATTATATTTATAATATAAAAAAAGCATTTTTTTTTCTGTAAAATCAGCTGTGTTCAATGCGTGCATGAGACTGCCTTAATCTCAGAGGAATTGGTCTCTGATACTATGTATTAAATGAATTGCGAGAGTGTGGCATATAATAACGTCTGATATTTTAAATCACCGCCCAACAAAAAAAGTGAAAAATCGATGCCTAAAATTTTTTTAACTATATAATAGAACCAGAACCAAAGTGAAAAGACCATATTGTCAAAACAGCTAGCAGGTCAAAATAAATAAAGATGAATATATGGATAGCAGCTAGTGATGGTAGAGAAGACTTAGTAGAAGAATTTTTAACTGCGGAAAATACTCCATTTACAGCTAATAGTAAAGATCCCAATGGATACACTCCCATCCATGCCGCAGCAGCATATGGCCACAAAGATTTGTTACGTAAACTGTGTTTAACTTATAATGGCGACATCAATATAAAAGATAATGATGGCGATACACCACTTCATCATTGTGAAGATCAAGAAACTGCTGCAATGATCATTGACGAATTACATGGTGATTTCAAGATAGAGAACAATGAAGGTAAAACAGCGTTGGAAATTTTTGAAGAAGATGGCGAATTTCCTGAATTGATTGAATACATGAAGGTGAAATCTGGTATCCCTATGGAACAAGATAGTCTAGGTCTAAACAAAGAAGAATTAGCGCAATTTAAAGATAGTATACGCTACACTCTGGAACATGACCCAGTTGGAGATATAGATGATCCAGAGTCACTAGCTCGTAGACAAAAATTAGAACAGATAATACAAGGAGACAACGCCGAACAAGAACTGGAGAAGTATATTAGAGAGATGGTTAGAGCACAGCTAATTGGCGAAACATCGGCGCCAACTGAAGGGGAAGAACCTGACTCCAAACGTAGGAAGTAGTCCAAAGAACGTTACTTATTTACATACAATGTAATAGAATGAAATGTCATCTAAGTTAATTTTCTTTTATCTAGTTTAAAAATGACAACAGTTATTGACCCTCAGAAGGTTCGAATGGGACCTGCCGGGTAAAAATGATGTGTGTCAAAAATTTGGAAAATATACAGACGAATCTCGTTTTTCAAGAGAAATTGCTGTCCCATTATTTGGGGAAGCAGATTATTGATTCACTAAACTACAGTTTATACCTGAAAGGAGAGTAATCGATACTCAATACCAGCAATAACATCCACAAATTAGTATGTCTGCTTATTGGGATCTGCTTATCCATCACATGGAAGCGGTCAATAACTTGAACGCTCATTATAATGCCTTGACCTATGAGGAACAAAAGGCCATGTCATTTTTAGAAAGAGTCCGGAATTACAACTGGACTTTTGAACTGTTTGCCGCTGGTACTCTTTTGTTTGTTATTGTATCATACTTAGGTGGTACTTACTACAATAAGTCTCGTGCAAAAAAATTCTTCAAACCCATTAATGATTACCTTAAGAACGATTTGAATTTTGCTCGTGTTGGTTTCCATAATGCTGCTAATGTGGAATTGCCATATTTGTCTCAACACGAAAATACTTGGTTAACTACTTGGGCTACTGGCCGTTCTGGTATTGAAAGTGTTTCCGTTAGAGCTCATTTAATCGCCCGTAGCAACCCGATGGCCATAATTATGGACTTCTTAGTCGGTTTGGTTTTCCCAAGCTTGATTTCTAATGATACTAATGAATACTGTGAACTTATCATTAAACCAAATGGTATTCATGTAGCCACTGAAACTAGTACTGTTAATGGTAATGCACATGAGTTATTGGCCACTAAATTTAAATTTATTACTTCTATTGTCAACAAATCTTTTATGAATCAAGCTCGTGAAAACAATTATTTTCTATCATTAACTTTGACGGCTGAAAACAACACTTTAAGTGAAGAGTATGTCTTTATGTCCGAATCAAACCAATTGAACACCTTCATAATGAATTACACTAAGGGTAAGGACATCAATGAAATCTTACAGAAGGCAACCAACTTCTTACAATTTGTTAGTTTCACTGATTTGCCTTCTGATAGACCATTATCTGACCAGGAATGGCAAGCCAAGCAACAACCTCATGTAGTTATTCGTTCCAATTTCCCAAAGAATCAATTCGAACTCGATTTGTTGAAGGAAATAACCACTATTGTTGTACAAGTTCTGGACAACTTCACCCGTGATCTGGCCAATAAGACCGCTGATTCTATAATCACTCCTGAGTTTATGAAGAAGGCCAAACACTTACGTTCTCAAGAGTTGGCTAAGATTATCAAGGAAATGAAGGAAATTGAAATGGAAGAAAACAGAGAAAAGAAACAAGAACAAGTCAAGGAAAGAGTCCGTAAATTGAGAAAGTCTGGGGAACAAGAGAAAATCGACAGAAAAATGAAAGAGAAGCGTGAGAGACGGATGAGAAACAAGCAGAAGCAAAGAATGTAAGTTGAGTTCCTACAACACGCATTATTTTGTGGTTTGATTATAACAAAAGGTATCCAATATTTTTTTGTTACTTCTTGTTATTAATTTCCTTTTTTCCTTTGTATTATATGTCTTTAATCTACACATTTACTATATAAGATATATGTTGACTAATAGATAACTTCATCTGTTATCAAAAGATTGCATTTGCTTGCTATATCTTGCGACGCCTCGGTCAAAAGTTGAAAATGAAAATTGAAGAAGATTATCATCATCAACAACAATATCTCGATAAATCGAAGATAACATCCTGCATTGTTAGCGCAACACCTCAAGTAAACAATATCTATCGTCATGTCTAGAGCAACTAGTGCCAAACCAACTCCACAGACAAGCAATATGTCAAACGCCTCAACGCCTCTTTCTAATGGTGGGTCAACTTCCACAAACAATACTTCTAGCAAAATATTAAAAGATGCTTCTCCTGTACAACAAACAAATCCAATCCCAAGTACTCATCCAACTGACTCATACATCCCAATCCATTTGAAGAAGTTACTACCTGAACTAAATTCTTACGAAGAACTATTATATGCAGAAAAAAAATTAGATATATATTTAGCTAAGAAGAAGATCGATCTATATCAGAATTTATCACAGTGGAATAACCCAACCACATCCAACGGTCAATTAAGAGCTCATAAAGTATCTCAGGCCAAGTATTTGAGAGTTTTTGTATCGAATATTTCGGAGAATCAACCTTGGTCGGATCAAAATTATAATGAGGCGGATAGCTCCACGTTAAATGTAGACACAAATAATCCTAACACACCACCATCCTGGACTATGAGAATTGAAGGTAGATTATTAGATGACCAAGATGCACTAGATACAACAAGACCTAAATTTTCCACTTTTATTCAGGATATCGCAGTAGATTTCAAGAAGACAAAGAGACAACAAGAACAAGAACAAGAACAACAAGAACAAGGTACATCTATTCAAAGCGAAAACAATATTCCCTTGTTACCTCAAGGTCTACCACTTGGCAACAATCAAAGTAACATTAGCGATGTTGTTGAATGGCATTTCGATCCAAAGAATCCAGTAGATTTTGATGGCCTTGATATCAAGAGACCTGGTTCTGAAAACATTGATTGTACTATTACTATTCAACCCAAAGGTGCTACCGCTGAGATATTGAAATATTCTCCTCAATTAACTTCGATTATAGGGTTATCCAGGGGGTCATTGCATGAAGCCATATACTCCATATATAAATACGTTTTACTACACGATCTTCTTGTAGATGATGAATTCAAAGCCAATAACAGAAGTGATAACAATACTGGTAACTCTAACTCCAAACAAAATACAAACGGTGAGAAGACCATTATTAAGGTCGATGAAATTCTTGCGACATTGTTTCCTGTAGATGAAAGACAACCATCTATTAAATTGAGTGAATTAGCTAAATTAATCACCACTCACATATCACCAATCCCCCCAATCAGGATAGATTATACTATTAGAGTAGATAAGGCTTCCACTTATGGTGAAGTAGTATTTGATATTGAAGTGGTAGACCCAACTAATGGCACTTCAAATAACACCGAAATTGACGAATCCAGAAAGGAAATTGTTACATTATTATCTGATCTTGATAAAACACATAATGAATTGAAACCAGCTTTCCACGAATTCGACAGGCAGTTGACGACATTACAATTAGAATTAAATGCTACTGCTAATAAGTATCAATTCTTCAATGAATTGAGCAAAAATCCCGTGCCCGTGTTGAAAGAGTATTTCCAATCTTCTTCTAATGCCATGAAAGTTCTATCCGGTGACGAGGGATTCAACGAAGATACTGTAAGAAGAGCACAATTTTACAAAGACAACGAGTCAATGCTGTTTGAAAACTTGGGTGTTTTATTGGCTAATGGTAGATTGTAGATAGTATCTATTTATAATATATAGTAATTACAATACAGATAAGTAGGAATTAAAGAAGTTTTCGAGAAAGTTTTGAGTCACAACTGACGTATGAAGCGATCGATGATGACTCGTTTCTTTTACCAAAATTTTTCAAAATTCATGAGGTATACCAAATCTATAAAACTACACTTTTTCATTTTATGAGAAATCCTGTTTCCATTGCTCTTTGTTGGTTACCTTTACGTTAGTCGAAAAAAAGAGACAATATCGATAAGTCAATCATAATGGTTTCTGCCTCTCAAGTTTACAGATCAACTAGAGCATCCGATAAGGCCAACAAAAGCTTCGAGGAAGCTGTCATTCAAGGTTTAGCCTCTGATGGTGGTTTGTTTATTCCTCCAGTTATTCCTCAAGTATCTCATGAAACTTTGTTCAACAAATGGAGTAAACTATCTTTCCAAGATTTAGCCTTTGAAATTATGAGACTTTACATTGATCCAGTAGAAATTCCAGATGCTGATCTGAAAGATTTAATTAACAGATCATACTCTACTTTTCGTTCTGATGAAGTCACTCCATTAGTGAGAAAAATCACCGGTGACAAGGCAAATCTACACATCTTAGAATTGTTCCATGGTCCAACTTATGCATTCAAAGATGTTGCCTTGCAATTTGTCGGTAACTTGTTTGAGTATTTCCTACAAAGAATCAACAAGGATCTACCAAAGCAGCAAAGAAAACATCTTACTGTTGTCGGTGCCACATCCGGTGATACCGGTTCTGCTGCCATCTATGGCTTAAGAGGCAAGAAGGATGTTTCGGTATTCATTCTATACCCAACTGGTAGAATTTCTCCAATTCAAGAAGAACAAATGACTACTGTTCCAGATAAAAATGTCCAAACCTTATCCGTCAAGGGTACTTTTGATAACTGTCAAGATATTGTCAAGGCTATCTTTGGCGACAAAGAGTTCAACTCTAAGCACAATGTTGGTGCTGTTAATTCCATCAACTGGGCTAGAATCTTGGCTCAAATTACGTATTACTTTTACTCATATTTCAAAGCTACTAACGGTATTGAAGGTAAGGTGAAGTTTGTCGTTCCAAGCGGTAATTTTGGTGATATTCTAGCTGGTTTCTTTGCTAAGAAAATGGGTTTACCTGTCGAAAAATTAGTCATTGCTACTAACGAAAATGACATCTTAGACAGATTTTTAAAATCTGGTACTTACGAAAGATCCGATAAGGTCGCTGTTACACTATCCCCAGCCATGGATATCTTAATCTCTTCTAATTTCGAAAGACTACTATGGTTCTTGGCTCGTGAATACTTGGCCTCTAACGATGATTTAAAGGCTGGTAAAATTGTTAACGATTGGTTTGAACAATTGAAATCTGAAGGTAAATTCCAAGTCGATAAGGTTGCGATCGAGGGTGCTTTAAAAGATTTCGATTCTGAGAGAGTATCTGATTCTGAAACTTCTGCAACTATCAAGAAGATATATCAAGAATCGGTTAACCCAAGGAAATACGTCTTGGACCCACATACTGCCGTCGGTGTTTGTGCCGCACAAAGACTAATTGATGCTGATAACGACTCATCCATAAATTATGTTTCTCTATCTACTGCTCATCCAGCTAAGTTCGCTGATGCTGTCAACAAGGCTTTGTCCACATTTGAAGGGTACTCTTTCGAAAAGGATGTTCTACCTGTTGAGTTGAAGAAGTTGTCTACTTTGCAAAAGAAATTGAAGTTTATCGAAAAGCCAGATGTTGAACTTGTTAAGGCCGCAATCGAGGAAGAATTATCTAAAATGGAATTATAAAATGGAGATAATTCATGACGACAGCTGTAACGTTATAAAGAAAATGTTCTATTTAAAAAATAAGTAAAAAGTTAAAAAAAAAGATATTAGCAAAAAATATGTACATGTTAAATGATTTCTGAAAAAAGAACACAAATTTGGACTATTTTACATCACACCCACCTGTCCCTTTTTTAGATATTAGGCCTATAGACCCCGATTTATCAACTTTAACCTCATACCCTGCTTCTGATAGGACGTCATTCTGGACAGCTTTCTTGGCTTCCAATTTGGCTACAAAATTCTGATTTTCCTTATTTTCTGCGAGAAGGAATCTGATACATATAATACTTCTCTCTTTTATAAATGGGTCATTATCATCAATAACACAATTAGACAACACTAATTCTAGGCCATGTAGCTCTCTCATATTATCTTGTATTTCCTTCCCACAATAAGCCAACATACTTAATATTTCAATGATTAGGGACTTACATTCAGGGAAGTTGGTACATTTGATAGTGAAATTCTCATAGTCAACTCTTTTTTTCAGTGCTTCGAAATCTGTCATTTTTTGGTCTATATCATTAGTTATCTTAGCATTCTTTTTTGATGATCCATCCTTTTTGTCCTTTTGGAAATTCACACGTAACAGATTCTTTTGTAATACACTAAGCAGAGAAAGCAGTTTCTCTAGCCCCTTATAGAAAAGAACAAATTTTTGTACTTGCTCATATTTACAAAGGGAACAGATTATATCTAATACAATACTCAATTTTTTGTGCAAGACATATGCCTTATCTTCATCATCTTTAGCGATCCTAAAATAATTCGCTGTTGAAATTGCAGTTTCTTCAAATATTCTGAACACCCAAGTCATAATTCCAATCAATTCAAATTTCCCCCAGTCTTCACTACTTGTGGTCACAATTTGTAGAAGCTTTAAGTAATCGAAAAATTTTCTGTTGTCTCTGTTTTCAATGTCTTGAATATACGGCGCAAATGATTCATGTGATGCAATACGCTTAAAAGATTTCACTAAGATGGCGTCCATTGAGGTAATATGAACGTCCTCTATAGAAACAGATTTACGTTCCATATATTCAAATAAACAGGAATACTCACGCATTATCACTTGAATCAACAGGTCATATAAAATGATATCTTTACCAGAATGCTTAAGGAAATAATATAAGAAGTCATCATTTTTTAACATGTTCATGAAATAAAGGACATATGGGAAAAGCATTTCTTGTTTCTTTTCTGGATGAAGTACCGGATATTCAAGAAACTTTACTAGGGAATCAATAGTTGTCTTATCGAACACTACAACATTTTTTGTAATATTATGAAGAAAACTTAAGATAGCAATGTACAAGGAGGTTTCCATTTCCTCATATGTTAGAAAGTCTCCCTCTATAATGTTAGAGAATAGACAAACAACTATGTTTTGTAAGAACTCCTCTTGAGGTATTTCCTGATTTCCTACAGAAAGATTTCTCATTAGTAAGACCAAACCTCTTACGGTTCTTAAGTATAACTGTGTTTGTTCCTTGTTCGTAGTTTCCAGAACGGATCTTAGTTCTATCTTCTTTAAACCACTTCTTATAGAAGACCATACTTGGGTGGAATTTGACATATCGTTTCTGTATCCTTCATCTTGAGCTGCCCTAATGACAATCGGATTAAGATCTTCCAAAACTCCTTTAAGTTTAGCCAAATCTATGACTTCACATGCAAGTGCATCACTAATCTTCTGAACAACATTAATTAATTGATTCATATTTGGAGTCCTCGGTTTTTAATAATTTGACGTGCTCGATGCGATGGATATAATACTTACAAATCCCAATTCTTATAAAATTTACTGCACGTGACTGCTCCAGGATGGAACATTAACCGAGAGACAGTGTCTAATATATTATTGAAGACTTCAGATTATTAGTTATTCTTTTATTGTTGATATATATATATATGTACATCTTCCCAATAAATGAATTATATAAAATATGTGGGAAAACTCAAATTAGGTCCTGCTCGTCGTCAGAAACATTACTATCATGTGATTCTAGAGACGGCTTGTTATCCTTCTTGGTGAAGCCAACCCAACCTTCCTCATCATCTGATTCCATTAATTCGTCTTCACTTTCTTGCTCAGAATCTGAGTTGGTTGTTCCTCGTTGTTCGTCCACCTCATCATTAACGATCCTCCCATCTGTTGAAGTTAAAAATCTGTATGCATATTTATTGTTTGTCATTGTAGTAACTACTTCCTTGGCAACCCTACCAATAAATCTTTGAACAGATCTCATGGCTGTGGAGAAAATATGTTTATTTCCATTGATGTATGACCCATGGGCCGAAAGTAGTGCCTTGATCCAAATCAAATTAAATTCTATATGTTGAGAGTCCATTGAGAAGTCACCAATGAAATTCAAAATTCTGGGCAGATAAACTACCGGTATATTACTGCATAGTAATGGAATTTCTGATACTGGAATAGCTTCATATACTTTATTTATCAGGTAGTCTTCATTTAATCTGAAGGCCATTACAAACGCATTCAAATATTCCTTTTCTCGAAGTGCTTCTAATGTATTCTGAGGTGTAATGTCCATATCTAAATCAAATGGATCGAACATTAACGCTTCATCTACTGAATATATTAGTAACCCTTCTGTGGAGGCTGCTGCAAAGGCATTGGCTGTAGGTGAAAATTCGACTGCAGTCACTCTAATCTCAGGTCTCATCTTTCTAGAAGAAAGATCACCGCCTGCTTTAGCCCCTGGAAGTGTTGTATCAATCCTGTCTTCTAAATCTGAATTTTCTCCTGCATTATCGATTAAATCTAATGTCCCCGCTTCTGTCATTCTGTTACTGTTCAAAAATTCTAAAGTCCCATTTAAAGTCATATTTTTAGAAACTGTAAACCTCCTTAGTAACACTTCATTCGGAACATCATATAAACAAATGGAATTGTTATTACCACCTGCAACAATCGCCATACCATCGAAACTGAAATGAATCGATGTGAAATATTTTGATCTTTCTGAATTTTTTGAAGTGAATCTATCTTCCAAATGTCTTCCCGATATAATATCCTTTCTACAATCAATATTACCCACTTGTTGACCGGACTCGATATCGATCATCAAAATTTGACCCTTTAACGTAGACACTGCAACTTGCTTACCATCCGGTCTTATTGTCAAAGCTAAGACGTCAGAATACACATCAAATGGTTCTACTTGTTGCGATCTGCCAAAGATGGACCAAACTCTAACAGTCTTGTCCCAGGAAGCAGATGCTAAAACATTATTTTCCTGACTAAATGCTAAACAAGAAACAGGACCTTCATGTCCCGACAAAGTTTCCAGTAATTGACCTGTTTGTACTGACCAGACATGGATATCAAAGTTGTCCAAAGAACCTGAACATACAACTTCACCAGATGGATCAACAGCTAAACAGTTAAATTGAATTCTTTCAGCAGCAGTAAAAGTTCTGAAATTACGATATCTAATCAAATCCCAAGCTCTCACAGTACCATCTAAAGATGAAGAGAATAAGACTTGCCCCTTTTTAGCAAATTGAACTTGCGTCACTGAAGAGGTATGTTCTTGAAACGTAGCCAAACAAAATCCTGAAACAACATCCCAAACTTTAATTTTCCCATCTTCAGCAGCTGTAACAACACGAGAACCATCAGGAGAATAAGTTAAACTGTTTGTTGCATCAAAATGACCTTGCTGTTTTAATATATAAGATTCTGATTGCCATTCATAAACTAGAAGTTGCCCTAATTTGCTTGAACCAAAAGCAAGCCATTCACCCGATGAGTTCACAGAAACAGTATTGATAGGATTTTGACCCATAGAAAGCTGTTGAATTAAAGTGAAATGAGGCAATTCATAGAGACGGAATTCACCACTGCTGAAACCCACTACAAGCATATTGGAATTAGCATGAAAGGTAACACACTTTACTTTAGTTTGATTCGCATAAAAGAAATTCTTTTCTGTAATTTTCCAACTGTATTTCGAAATATCTACATTTTCTTCATTTTCTTCATCGGAATCTTCACCTTGTAAAGCTCTCTTTTTTGTAAATTCCCATGTAAATAGAGCACCATCTTTACTTACTGTATAAATCTTTTCCTGATCTGCACTGAAAAATGCTCCCAAAACATAGTCCCTATGACCAGCAAAGGTCATTGATGCTAAATCTTTTTCTTCTGAGTCGATAGACCATATTCTTGCTGTAAGATCTTTTGAAGTCGAAATAATGAATCTAGAATCGGATGACCATGTCAAAGATATAATATCTTGGAAATGGCCCGCATGAACTCTGTAACGAATGAATGGAGCAAACTGTTTATCTTGAGTGGCACTTGGAGTTTTCCAGATTTGTAAAAATCTACCAGTAGCCAATGCAAATAATTGCCCATCTGGACTAAATTTAACTTGAGAACATTTTTCTTTGAAATTGAAATAATGTAATACTGTTCTTGCCTTAAAATTGGTTAAGATGGCACGTCCGTCTTCATCCACAGATATAAGAAGGGTACCCTGTTTATTTAAATCAACAGTAGCAATGTTTTTTCTATGTTCGTATTCGAAAGTAAATGACTTGTTATTAACCAAGTCAAAGGCTGAAACTCTATTCCCAACTGGAGATAAAAGCTGGGTGCCATCACTAGAGAAGATAACGTTTCCCTGTCTGTACACCGTACCCAAGAGATTGGAAAATTTAAAATCTGATTTCATATTATATTAAAATGAAAATTAATATATTTCAGTATATATTGACTCTGTAGGCAAATAGATATATCTATAGGTTTATTGTTTCTCATACAAGTACATACTCTAATATCGAAATTTTTTTTCAAGCTCATCGCATAGAAATTCTTCAGAAAAAAAAGTAGATCTCGTGGACAACGATGGGATTCTTGGATGGATTTAAATACCTAAAAGAGGAATAGGATCTTAAGACCCAATTAGTGACCATATATGCAATGGAAATTTCCATGGGAGATATGCTATACGATGTATTTAGTTCGTTCTTTCAAAACCAGCATTCAACACAGCCTCTCTCGCCGTGGAGTTGATATGTTTGAATCTATCCGGACCAATATGAACACCTCCAAACCAACGTGCAACCACAACAATAACGTTCCAAATATCCATTATCGTTATCAAATGCAACATTCTTGAACCCGCAGCAGTTTCTCCATCATCATCAGAATCTTGGAACACCACCTCATTAGGATCTGATGCCTTAATTCTCCATGCGCTCATTACATGGTTAGCCTTTCTAATCTTGTGATCATTTTTCAATTGTTCCAATAAGGTAAATGCTTCCTCTTCGGAATTGACTTTGGCTGCGAATGCCATGAAAGTTGATCCTCGGTCTGTAATGGGTTCTGATGCTACCCATCCTTCAAATGGATCAATATTTATAGCTTCTGTATTTGTTTGATTCTTTGTGTCTGTCTGTGAAACATTTCTTTCAATGTAAAGAATACCATCTAATTCAGTCAAAAAATCGAAAAGGCATACGGCACCTTCATGATGTACTGAATCTAAGACTTCTTGGAACAAGTTTTGTAAATATTTCACATCATATAGTTCTGAACCACCAGGTGCAAACTTGGATACACTTACTTCTAATAGATGTGGTGATTCCTTTGATGGATATTTGGAGGGGAATGATATTTGTAATGCAATATATTCGTGTTGTGGTACTTTAATTTGAATAAGACCGGAGTCATCAATTCTTTTTAGAAGGAGCTCTGGATAGATAGCTTCTATAGCATCCAATTCTTCAACCAATTCTTCATGATCTAGTGACATATTACGGATTGCAAATTTTTCAAAGACACCTGTGTACAGAGTGATGAAGTACGTACGCCTTTTTTGTAAAGAATTTGTAGAATTACCATATATTAACGATTTTCCAAACTTTTTTTCACTTCGAAAATCATTCTTCCATAGATCGAAGAAGGGAACTATACGTATAAACACTAACAATAAACACAACAGTACAAATATATTAAAGTTTATTAGAAGTAAGAACAAGAAGTTATTAAGATGTCTTTTGAAAACAACAAAAAAGAAGGAAACAAATTATTCAAGTTAGGTGATTATGCCGGTGCCATCAAACTTTATGATCTTTGTATCAAAGAAGAGCCAACTAACCCAGTGGGATACAGTAATAAGGCAATGTCCTTAATCAAACAGAACAACTACCAAAATGCAATTGAAGTGTGCAACATGGGACTGGTGCATGCTGGAGGTCCAGAGAGTGACCATATTAGACGGAAATTGCAATACCGTCTAGAATCAGCTCAAAAAGAACAGGAAAAGAAAACAGCATTATCGACTACTTCCAGTAATCTATATAACATTACCATCAAAGAAATAGACACATTACCAGCAGAATTTGCCACGTTGTAACATTATTGCTAGGGCTTCTTAAGTAGATTATATAAGATTCGCCCTGCAACGAAGAAAAGGCCGAATCTTAAAGGGAACCAATGAGCAAAAGAATATTTAACAATATTACTTAAAATTCTAATAGACTATTACAGGAAGTCTAACTAATATAAGCTGTCCAAGATGCCAATGATCGAGCACCATACCATGGCAAATTTGAGCTCCATAACTGTATCGGCTTGGCCCAGTTCTATAACCCCAATTCCTCATGAACCTAAACATATGCATGGTTTACCAATACTTGAGTCTCCTGATTTGACTCCTGCAGAACGACAATATTGGCAAAATTATAATACTACTACCTATTTTACGTCAGAGGTGGGGAACAGAGTAGCATTTAACTACCATGCCGTTACAATATCGTTGATAATAATTGTCTTCTATCCGATTAGTATGATATTGTACAACGTTAAGTCTGTCTACTATTTACCTTGGCTCACATTGAATTTAATTTTGTCGCTTTCATCTCTACTTACAATATGGATTTTTCATGAGTCAATTAAAGGGTACAATTTATATGCAAACAATATTTATGCAAAATTATCATGGATCTTGCTCTGTATTTTGTTACTTCATTATTTTTTTACCGTCATGGCATATGACAGGAAGAGCAGGAGATGGAAGACTAATCTAGAAGACAATCCAATGAAAGTTAGGGAAGTAGACATTCCTTTGACTAATATGGCTAGCTCATCACCGACTTCTGGAGACATAACTATTGGTAATTCAAATAAGACAACTGATGATGTTCCTCCATTTTTAGATTTGGAACAACAAGAAGACAATTTACACCAATCGGATGTTCCCGGTTCAAACTTATACGACCTTAATGAGGTATCAGTGCTGCAGAAATGGGCTAAGAAACTGTCCCCCATATACAGAGTAATTTTTCCTACTTTGAATATAATGTTATTCGGATATCTTTTGGTTTATGTCGGTATTGGATTTGCCATTGGCAATCTATTTGGTAAAGGTATTCGAATTTTCAATTTGTTGGCTCATTGGATCAAAGGTGGTGTTTTTTTTGTATTGGGTATCGTTGCATTGGCAAGATATTGTGGATTAGGATATAATTATGGATGGGCATGGAATAGAATCATTCTACGCTCTTCAAACACGGAAACAAGTCTCCCTAATAACTTACTATTTAGACTTGTTAAGCCCAGAGGCAGTGTTACCATGGAAGGTCTAGAGTCATTTTTAATCTTTTTCTATGGAGTAACTAATGTCTTTTTAGAGCACCTAGCGGGTGCAGGTGGTGCGTGGACTCCCAAGGATTTACAACATGTTTCCATCGCTTTTATTTATATTGGTGCTGGATTATGCGGATTACTTGTAGAAATTAAATTGAATCAATGGAGATATAAACATGCACTGGAGAGCAATGGTGTTAATGAAAGTGATGACACAACGGTGATGACGGCATCTCCTGGATTTTCACCCAACCCATTTCCTGCCTTGACAATTTTTTGGACAGGTATTTTGATGTCTCAACATGCACAGATCTCAATGACTTCAACGGTGATTCATACTCAATGGGGGTATCTATTATCATATGGTTCATTTTTCAGACTGTTCACTTTCCTTATCTTATTGTTTCATCCAAATAAGACTGATAAACCATCGTACCCATTTACAGAATTAATTACCTCATTCTGTTTAATCTGCGGTGGCATAATCTTTATGGAGTCTACTGATCAAGTAGTAGAAGCATTGGAATACAGAGGGTATACCCCGATGTTCACGTTCAATTTAAGTGTCGGTATCACTTCGTTGATTATGGCATGGGAAATGATTTTATCTATGTGGCAGGATTGCATTGCTCAATAGAACAGTGATAAATGATACATATCTTTATTCCTTTTTTATTTGCTTTTTAGATTAGATTAATATTTAATGCCTATTATATTGCTTTCTATTTCATTATTTATATTATGCGTTTTGATCACGGTGATTTCCAATGTCGCGACAGTGAAAAATTTCATCTGAAAGTTTATAACACAACACGATCCATCACTAATGAAAGCCTCTCTAATTGGTATATCATTGCTTGTAGCTATCAAGTTCTCACCATTGTTATGCCACGTATAAGAACCAATAGAACCAAAGCGGCCCCCAAAGGGTTTGAGAAGCTGAAACCAACACTAGATGATTTCGAGATAAGATTAAGAGAAATCCATGAGCAAAAGGATTCCAAACTTTCCACTAAAGCCAATGAGAACTTATGGAAGATAATACAAATCAATCATGAAAGATCCCTTTACATCTACAAGTTGTTTTACAAAAGAAAAGCTATTTCGAAGGAGCTATATGATTGGTTATTGAAGGAAAAATATGGTGATGCTTTGTTGATAGCGAAGTGGAAAAAGAAGGGATATGAGAAATTGTGTTGTTTGAGATGTATTCAAAGTAATGAAACCAACCGTGGCAAGACTTGTATTTGTAGAGTACCAAGGATGCAGTTGGAAGATGATGCGGAGTCAAGAGGAACAACTGTGACATTTGAACAATGTGTTCATTGTGGCTGCCGTGGTTGTGCCAGTACAGATTAGTCTATAAAATTTCGTTGGGGGTTACAATGAAATTTCAATACTCATAAAAACTGTTGTAATGCCAAATACCAAAACAAAGGATGTGCACCAAGAACAAATAGCCGATTGAACGTCAATTCTGCAATCAAATGGACTGGCAGTATGGTATCTACGTGCTGTTTCCACTACTTGGCAAACATATTACTCATTTCGAAAGGAACTTCCTGATTTACAGGGAAAGAACCTACTTCGAAGAAATGAGGAAAGACAATAGGCGCCATTATTATTGACCATTTTTGCATTCAAACGGTCTACACCCTTCACACTGGACAAATACATGGCCGTTGCCAGTGCAAACGTTGATGGAAGAAGGAAAGAATGAGTGAAAAAATATGGAAAGTTTTTATGACACAAACGCGAAAACTTGACGTGTCGCGTTTTCAGTTTTTTCAAACGCGAAACGTTCGATATCTGAAACAGGTAAGTAATACTGTAATTTCTACTACGGTGATAGAAGAAATATACAGGTTCCTTGCGTCTGTCATCTGGTGGACTTCTTTATATATATATCGATAACTAAACCGTTTCCCTTCAAATTTCTCTGCATATAGGTATATTTCTGGGGTTACTTATTAACAGCCTTAAAATCGGATTGCTTTATTGGTCTTTCAGAAGGATATAATTCGTACAATATCAATCAATATATTCAATAATGGACGGAGATATTACTCCTTCATACAATTTTGCCGAGATTAATGGGTTCGACCAAGTGTTCTGGAACCCCATGGCAAAAAAGAGGAGCTTCACCGAGATATCAGAACCAGTGACACAACAAGTTATTACACCACCAAACTCTACGACAAGAATAGCTCATAAAAAAACTGAACTATCAGTACCCAGTGATAATTCCTCCCCCATTGCACAATCTAAGCGAAAGAGACAAAAAACTGAGGGGTCTACACGTTCCAATGGTAACTTATCTTTGACCGAACTGTTAGATTCATTGGAGAAACGCGCAATTTCTAATCAACATTTCGATAAACCGCCATATTCATATGCTCTACTTATCGTCTTAGCAATATTACAATCTGAATGTGGTAGAATGACCTTATCTCAAATTTACAACTGGATAACGGATCATTTCCCATTTTACAAGTTGAGTGAAGCAAGCTGGCAAAATTCTATTCGACATAATCTTTCACTAAATGAAGCATTTATGAAGACTGAAAAATCATCTGATGGCAAGGGTCATTTCTGGGAGGTAAAAAGTTCATCAGCATCCAAATTCTTCAAAGGTGAATCCGGTGATTATGAAAATATTAGACAAAGTCTAAGAGGATTTAAATATTTTATTAAAAACCCATCGCAAATGGAAGATCCACATTTGGTTAACGGGGAAAGCTATTCCACACTACACGTACATAATATCTTGAAAGAGAATTCTGCTAACATAACTAATGCATACCAATATAAAGACCATTTACCAAAGATAAACGAAGAAGCTAATAAGGGTGTCAATAACGAAATCCCATTAATTGAAATAACAAAGCCTGAAAATGATATGGAAAATGTAGATGATGCCCCGGAAAATACGTCTTCTCCAGTAATTAGTAACTTTGGTGATAACGTCAATAACCCTACAACCTTTGATATATCAATGAACATAAGTAGTAAGGATAGTCACGATAAAGCTAAGGGACATGAAAGTTATCTGGACCCACCTTACTTAATGCAACGTTTCCATACAACCATTGGATTGCAATCTTTACCCGGTGGATACAGCAGTCCCAATCGTCTCAAAGATTTTATTACTACGAATGACCTATTCAATGGCAGTTCATCAACAATGACTAGTAATTTGAAATCTCCAAATAATTTGAAAAGATATACTTGTTCATTCAACTCAAATTTCGAACTTTCACCTAGAGCAAATACCAACTATTCCAAGTTTTCTAATATATCATCCTCACCATTAAAAATTGATTGTCATTCTCCATCCACTTTGCAAACATCTGCCTCCAGCTTAGAACATACACCTGAACCAACTAAAAATTTGGAAAATACTCCTTCAAGATTCATTTCGACTCCATTAGACACAAATTCTATCTTAAAGAAATCTCAAACACCTTCTCATTTATTTGAAGACTTATATTCTTCTCCAATATTCAAAGCTTTGGGTACTCCAGGCTATCATATCATGAAACCTTTCTCACCAAGAAATTTATCAAGCCCAAACGTAAGTGATGTGGGTAATAGAGATAGTTTTTCAACGAGTCGATTATTCGGAGTAGATATGTATTCAGTTTGGAAGAAAGCTACAGAGGGAGCGACTAAGAAGAAGTGTGTGGAAAGCAATAAGAAAATTTGTGATAAGGACAATAATAATAATATTAATAATAACAATAACAATAAAAATGAAAATAATGATAATGATAATGGGAAGCCGGATTTTCCATTTAACTCTGATATAAAACATGGAGGTTTATAAGCCAGACCTCTTTCTTGGTTAGTCTGTAATGAAATTTTAACGACACGGTACTGGATAGAGACTGGTTTGTAACAATTGTATTTGTTTTTTTCTTTTATATACACTATTTAAGATGGGTAATTTATAGATTCATATTTGGAAACTTTTTTTTTAACTGCTACTGCTATTCATGAATTTTAGAGGACAAACCACTCTTTCTAGATTTGCAATATGTGTCAGTAAAGATGATCATCAACTGGAAAAGATAACTATCCATACTTCGATTAGTTGTGGTAAAATTTGTCTATATTGCTGATAATGTCAAAATCGGTTACATAAGCCGAAAATTTCAATTTTTGTAGAGCAATGAATTAAAATAGATGTCCTCAGTATAAACATTGAGTTGTTACTAATTTTCCAAGAATAGAGACACTATTCTCTATTAAGTCGTTCATATCCTGATAACCATGGACATTCCAAATTCATATGCGGGTGATTTCAAGAATACCAAGGTACCGAATCTATCAGAGATTGATACACTACTACGATGTCACATTTGTAAAGATTTTTTGAAGGTACCAGTGTTAACTCCATGCTCTCATACTTTCTGCTCACTTTGTATACGCGAATACTTAAAGAATAATTCAAAGTGCCCACTATGTCTGATCGAACTGCGAGAGTCCATGCTCAGAAGTGAATTCTTGATAAATGAAATTGTTCAAAGTTACCAATCACTTAGATCAGCTTTATTGGAATGTCTGAAAATGGAACCACAAAGTGCAGAAACGTCGATAATTGAATTAGAATCAGAACCTGAAGTTATGGAGATCAAGAGAACAAGATCCACACTGTTTCCGGTGGATGATGACTTACAAATTGTGGGGACAAACGAAAAACCACGTAAAAGATTGGCTTCAACGACATTCTTGGGAAAAAGTTCTAGAAGCAGCTCATACAAACGACATTCAAGTGTTCAATCTTCATTACAGAAGCATTCAATAAATTCTAGAAACAAACAACCTCAGGCTCAATGTCCTATTTGCCAAAAAATCTTCCCCCTCCAAACTCTTGAGCGTACTCATCTTGATGAGTGTCTGACGATGAAAAGCATAGGTAAATCAGCTCCATCTAACATTAAAAAGTCAATATCTTCGCTAAGGTCATCCTCTTCTACATCGTCAGATGAATACAGTTCACGGAAAGGAAAAGCTGTTACAGAAAGACAATCTGATGTAAAATACATTTCTTATACAGATCGATATCTGAATTCCATGATTAATACTGATCACCAGAGATTACCCAAAATCGATTTTTCATCCATGAATTTGAATCAGACAAAACAAAAATTGGCCTCATTGGATTTACCAACCTCAGGTACCAAACAAAATATGATAGCTCGTTATAACCACTATGAAATACTATGGAATAGCAATCTCTGCGATTCAATGAACCCGGTTGATGAAAGCGAATTAAGGCGACAACTTATTAGTTGGGATGCATCACATAATACACAACCCAATCATAAAAATGATGCTTCAAATATAATATCAAGAATGAAGATGAAACGCTATACTAATGATAACAGCTATGGAAAGCTACTACTCGAATTTAAGACAGATAAGTTTGATAGAAAGGCTTGGATTGTACTTTTCAAAAAAAATTTCAGAAGGTTAATAAAGGAGGCTAAATCTAAGATCAAAAAGACATCCCCAGAGATGAAAGTTGATACTGCAATTAGAGTTGAAGGAGCAGAACATGTTCAAGATAACTCTGATAATTTAACAGATGCTGATTTATCAAAAGAACTTGAGCAACATTTACAGAATAAGCAAACATTTCTATTTGGGAAAGAAGATCAGGATGGTCAGTCATGAGTATCAAATTCTTAGTGTGCGTCTTTATTTTATTTAAAAAAAACATCATGTTCATAATCTCTTTGTTAGATAATTTATATAATAGACTATTATGAAAGATATTTGTTGATTCTTATATGAACCTGTTCTCACTAAATGTATGCTACTTTATATTTCTTTTTTCTTCCTATCATAATTCGTCATGTTGCTTTGCCAACATTTCAGAACTTAGTGTAGGTTCGGGAATATGTTCTGCTGTAGATGTTGGTTGCCCAATTATAGGCGATTCTAAGTTTGTTGTTTCAAACTTAATTTCAGATAAGGATACAGTAGTTGAAGAGGCTTCGCTAGTCGTCACGGTTGTAGATGAAGATTCACTATTACCAGTTTCAGACTGACTAATTTCAATTGGTATATTATTAGTAGATGTGACCGTCGTTGACTGTGTCTGTTCGGATACATTCTCTGTTGTCTTTGTTTCTTCGACAGGAATAGTACTTGTGGAATCAAGCAACTCCTCAATTGTATCTGCGACAGGGCGTACAGTTGTACTTATGGTGGTAGATGAAACGGAGTCCAAAGATAATTCTTGACTCTTTGTACTCATGACATCACTCTCAGATACCGTTGAACTTAAGAATGTTTCTAAAATTGAAACGCTCTCTTCTGCTGCCTGAACTGAAGTGACTTGCTCCTCGGTAACAATTATTTCATCACCTGGAGTATTCGTATCTTGTCTTTCAAGCATGGTAGAAGTTGAAGAAACAGCAGTTCGAGTTAGATTCTCTAAAGGAATACTTGAATTATTCTGAGCAATAGTAAATGACGACTCAATATCGTTAGAATGTTGTTGAGATATTTCAGATACCGTTACATAGGCAGACTGTAAGATTTCGGAAGTTTTGGTAAACATTTCAATGTTTGAAACATTTTCTGTGGTAAACATATTTTCAGTTTCTGAGGTAGTATTAAAATCAAGACTTCCAGTACTTTTTATTGTCTGTGATTCTAAAGAGGAAAAAGTGTTTTTCTTCAAATCGGAAGTAATTGAAGATAAAATGGCAGTAGTACTGATATTTTTATCCAGATTCGTGACTATGCGTGACTCTGGGATTGCAACTGTATTTACAGATGTAAATTCTTCTAATTTAGATGAAGAAATGGCTACCGTAGAAGGAACGGTGCTGATCTGGTTAGTAGTTTCTTGGAGTGATACAAAACCTTTTGTTTCCTTTGTAACTTCATCTAAGGAAATAGGTTCCTTACTGATGCTTGAATTCAGATCTGTAACAGAGAATGTGACAGAAGAAAATGATACATTTGAAGAAGTTGAACCACTTCTTGTTGAACTATCGGATTTTTCACCTGATTGTGCTAGGCTAGATGTTGCTAAAGTAGTAACTGTGGATAACGTCTCAGATTTAGAAGGAAGTGTTATTTCAGACACCGATTTGACAGTAGTATTTTGTACATTATTTATACTTGCTGAACTGGCAGCTAGATGTATATCACAAGAAGCTGTAGTTTGTGTCGTTAAATTTTTCATAACTAACGTACTTTCAGAACCATGTACTGAAGAAGTTTTCAAAACTTCAGATATACCAGAGTTTTCAAGGGCCTTCGTTAATTCGATCGAATGAGATGAAAGAATCGGTGATGGTATAAAGTCTTCCCTCTCGACAGAATTATTCAAACTTGTTAAATTCAACTTTAAATCTCTTTCCAACAAATTCGATACTACTGAAGTGGTTGATTCGAGTATCGATGAGGTTGTGGAAGGTACAACGACTACATTAGAAGTAAATGATGATAATTGTTGATCAGTTTCAGAATCGAGATTTATCGTTAATGGTGAAATTGATAACTCCATGACGTCCTTCACCGTTGGTGTTTCAAAGATTAAAGGCGATGTATAGAAGTTTTCAGTCGTCCACGAAGCTTCTCTGGACTGTGTTTCCAAAACAGCTTTTGTAGATACACGCTTCGTGCTTCCGAATGTTGCAATAGAACCTCTTTCAGTGGGCAATGGTTTCGTAAATGTGCTGACAGTTACCATATCATCATTGAAGATTGTTGTAGTTTCAAGCTCGTTTAATGGGGAAGGGGGTCTATTTTCTGATTTCTGCTGACATTTTTTATCAATGAACTCATAGATTTTCAAATGGATATCATTTTCATAGGCCAATTCAGCTAGGAATGCCAAGAAAATAATTATGATTGTATTAAAGATCAATTTGAAGAGTTTTCCAAAAAACGAGGATGTCTTAGTAAAATTTTTAGGTAAATCAATTACACGTACTGTAGATGCGGTAGATACACTTGCCAAGTATTTTGAATCTGGCGAAAAAACCACTTTTGTTACAGTTCCATTATGTACATTGTCAAATTCCTTAACAATATTTAAATCCTTTAATTTAATTAGTAATATTGCATTATTATCACTGCATAACGCGGCCATATTCGATTTTCTGTCAATATCTACAGCAGTAGTATATCTTATATTGCTTGTAATGCTTTTTGATTTAGTGATTAATACTTTACCTTTCTTGATTGATACCGTATTTAATATCACTGCAGAACCGTCTTTTTTTGAAGACACTAACAGAAGAGTTTGATTATTCAAGAATCTGACATGTGAAAACTCAGCACTACTGTCAAAATCTGTTTTTCTGACGACGAACTGGCCTGAAACTATGGAAATAACATCCAGTGAAGTTGTCGTAATATAACTCAACATCTTACCATCTGGTGAAAAATGTAAATCCTTAACATCAGCTTTCGTTTCTACCTCATATTTTTCGTGCAAAGTATTCAAGTCTATTACTCTAATAACGGTAGGTATGGCAGTGGAAGCTATTGCCGCTACACTAGCATCAGGTGCCATATAAATGAATTTAGTGTATTCGCTCGGATCTGTTGACCTATAGAAATCAATACTAGAGACGAATTTCAAATGATTTCTTTCGTAAAGAAACTTCCTCAAATGGTGATTACCATGACCTGATTCAAGTTTATCGATATTTTCATTGCAACCTATAAGGATCAAGCCTTTTTCAGTATCCAAAGCTGTTGGTGCAGCGTCTCTTGAATCTAGAGTTATTTCTCTAAATCTCTTAATGACCTTCTTCCTCTTAAAATCAATGCTCAAGGCAGTAATTTTATTTGGGACCGAGGTTTCGTAAACCCCATCACCGCCACCTCCAGCAATTAAAAGTGTCTCATTATTTAGAAATTTAGCTCCATTAACAGGATACCCAACATCATAAATGGATGTTAGGAGCTTCATCTATTTCACTTATCTATCCGTTGTATATTTATGTATCAATTGAATGTTCAGAGTACCTTGTCCTTGCCTTGTCTATGCAATGAATGGATTTGCTGGTCTGATTTATTGTACTGTTGAACATTTCAGAAAAATAAACAAAATAAGAAGCCGGGTACCTGTTGATCTTTATATGAAGCTTTTATGCAACCCTACTAAAGGTCTAAAAATTCCATTTTATTTTTAAGAAAAACCTAATACAAGATTTAAGCAACCCTCATGGAAAAAGAACCTGGGTCGAATAATAAAAGGACTAATTTTGATTGAGCAATCAATCTTACTCATTTAGGTCAATGAATATACTGTGATAAGATTAATCATAGCTAACAATAAGCATCTTTCATTTAATAATAATTTATGATAATACTGAGCATAAAAGATGCTGGGATGGAAAAAATCAAATAGGCATCCTCTGTATAATAATTATTCAATTAAACGAAGATCTGCTGGGGGATTTGGTCGCTATTTGCTTTTAGGGACGTTGTTTCTAATCGTACTTATAGCCTACATAATTTTGACTAATATATCAGTTATCTCCACACTAAGAAATGCACTTGATTGGAGAAATAGGCGGCAATATCAAAAATACACCATCGACAATAAGTTTAAATTGAAACATATATATCGCCATGGCGTGGGTGCTAATTATCAATGGCACAAGAAATTAGCCATAGACGAAGATTTTATAATAGAGGCAAATATGTTATTCCAAGAAGAAAGAAGGTTACTGAGGACTGCCGCTGGAAGTGATGATCAATTATGGCCGATGAACAGTAAATATGCCACAGATACGCCCTTCTCTTACGAGTTTGATTTAAAAGCTCAAGAGCATTCTTTAAAAAGAATGGTAGATAGAGACCCAGAATTTATAGAGTCCTACCTAGAGTATGCAATGAGCTCACCAAGAATGGCAGCCAAGATTGAAATGGATTGGAAAAATGAAGATGTCTTAGTACCCGATATTACTGATAAGGAAACCGTGATTTCATTAGCGCTAATGTCTTCTAACGCTTATGTACATATCCCACAAACAGGTGACTGGAGAAATGTGTCTGGCCCCTGGAATGCTTCAGAGTCTCAAAGTTATGGGTGGGATGGTGATGGTATAAGAGGTCACGTTTTTGCAAATGAAGCAGATAATATTGTGGTTATCTCAGTAAAGGGAACAAGCGCTCAGGGAATTCCTGGATCTGGTGTAGATGAAACTACAGTGAATGACAAAATAAATGACAACTTATTATTTTCGTGTTGCTGTGCAAGAGTTAGTTATTTATGGACTACCGTGTGTGACTGTTACAAAAAGTCATACACATGCGATGAAACCTGTCTAGAAAAGGAGCTCAAACGAAAGGATCGTTATTATTCTGCAGTAATAGACATTTACAAAGATGTATTAACTCAGTATCCCGATGCTAATATCTGGATTACTGGGCATTCATTAGGTGGTGCACTTGCTGCCCTTGTAGGACGTACATTTGGATTACCCACTGTAGCATTTGAAGCTCCTGGTGAATATTTGGCAGCTAGAAGATTACACTTACCATTTCCACCGGGCCTACCGTCCTACCAAGAAGGCGTCTGGCATTTTGGTCACACAGCAGATCCAATCTTTATGGGGACGTGTAATGGTGCCAGTTCCAGTTGTTCATTAGTTGGATATGCTATGGAAACATCGTGCCATACGGGGAAAGTATGCGTTTACGATGTTGTAAATGACAAAGGTTGGCATATAAATATGTTAAATCATAGAATTCATATTGTCATTGATAAAATCCTAACTGAATATGATGCAGTTGCATCCTGCAAGACCCCAGAACCATGCATCGATTGTTACAATTGGAAATTTCTGCCTAACCTTGACAATACACAATCAACCATAACCACAAGTAATTCGAAGACACCCACTTCTAGTCCAACGAAAAGTAGAACCTCACTCATCTCAGGTACTAGTACAACAGAAATTGTTTCGAAGACCAGCTGTATAGGGCGGAACTGGCTTGGAATTTGTACTGCATACAAATAGGCTAGAATTTAAAACAAAAGTACGTGGAAACGCTTTACGTGCCTATCTATACCCATGTATAGTTACATACATTCAATATACTTTTAATCTATAAGCCGTTATTATCATGACTTAAAAAATAGAACAGAATGAACAATTCAAGTCCATAAAGAACTTCAATTGGCTTCAGCGCTCGTGTAGCATATCTTGGCCTTGCCTTGTTTGAGCGGAACATAGTGTGGACCGATGCGCTCACGGAAGCAAACGAAAGGACAAGTCATGGAAATATGATTCTGATAAGTATTGAAACCATTGCTAACTCGACAAACTATACAAATATAGAAGGATAACCAACTTCTGGTAAGAATGTGGTTAAATTCGTTGCTGATATTTTTATTCACTTCTGTGCTCTTAACTGATGCTGCTCCTCCAGTTAAGAAAGCCGTGTTTGAAACTTTAGATTTGACAAAAAAATACGAACCAAGTCCACCTGTAACAGATCGTGCATACTTAAAAATTCGTTATCATGATGCTATCACCAAATCTTGGAAGGAAGCAGATATTGTCATTGATTTATATGGGTCAGTAGTCCCCAAGACAGTAGACAATTTCAAAGCTTTAAGTAGGGGGGTGAAGGTTCAACTAGCAAATGAGGCTAAAGACGTGGTTCCAATGTCTTACAAGGATACAAAGATTTCTAAATTGATTCCAGAGAAGTATTTACGTGCTGGTGTAGTCTTGCCTGATATTGGTCCATTTTCTATTTTTGGTCCTGCTTGGAAAGATGAAAATTTCCAATTGAAACATGATAGACCTGGTAGATTATCGATGGCTAATGCTGGTAGACCTGATTCTAATAATTCTGAATTTTTCATCCTTTTCGATGCTAATTCAGAAATGGATGATAAAAATGTCGTATTTGGTCAAGTTATTGTTGGGTTAGATATCTTATTAGATGATTTGGAATTTGCCGCCACAAATGATCAATATGAACCTTCAGAAAAGATGATTATTGCTAGTTGTGTCATCGAGGAAATGAAACCTAATATTGACGAAGTTCATAAGAAATATTTGGAAAAGGCAGCCGCATTTAGAAATGGTGATTTGACTAAAGGTGTCACATTGGCCGCAATGTTTAAACATTCCCACTTGCATGATGTATCTGATACTAGACCTGTCAGCATTGAAGAAAATAATTCGGTGTTATTGAAGAAATTATTGATCATTGCTGCCGCCCTTTTAGGATGTGGAGCTCTCTTCAAATATAGAAACATCCTAATTCCAAAATCTAATAAAGTTGTTTCATTGAGACATGACTAAAAGTGTATCTAAGTACTTTTGAAAGTTTGTAGATATATATCTATATGATTGTATATTTACACGATATTGAATACATACCATCGTTTGAATCTTAATAGAAAGCTAGAAAGAGTAGGATAATAGTTTTTTAATATCTTTCACTACTATTCCTTTTATTACTAGTTTCTTTGATTGCGGGAGTATTTTCCAGTTTTTCTTGGGTATCTTAGGCAATTTCTTTTGTAAGTCGTTCCTCAATTGATAAATATCACCTTGTATTCTTCTTATTTCTGTGATATGTTTAGTGCCTCCCCCCTTATAGTCTGAATAAACTGGCAGATTGCCTATGGAACTTCTAGAAATAAAGTATTTCTTATGTCCAAATGAATTGCCACCTATTATTTCAGATGGCTTCAGCTCTGTAATCTTTGGAAATAGAATGTCATTTTCATTCGTTAACAGTTTCTTGCGATCTTCACTGATCATTTTTGTAGTGCCGCCATTTATAGTTGAGAGCAACCTTTTACGATTTGATTTTAAAACATGAATTAACCCTTGTCTTACAACAGTGTGTTGCATTCTTACAGTCATCACGGTAAATAGCTGATAGTCCAATACAATCTATACTTTGCCAAGTGTTCTTTTCACAACCTATCCTTTAATCGCCTAAGCGGAATGGTTATCGGTGCAAATTTCATCGAGTGAAATATTAAAGTGGTAAATACACTGCCGTATATATATATATCTATGTGTGTAGACAAAACAAACTTGTGGTTGTACATTAGAGAAGCATATATGACCATCTTTTACTGTAGAAAGTTGATACGTTTAAATTAAATAATGGATTATTTTTTTGTACAAAACGATTTATCCAATTATATAAACGCGAATATATTTTCAAGTGACTAATGGGTCCATATTCTCACCATCTTATCTTTACCACCACTACATACACGTTTCCCATCCATACTCCAATCGACAGTGTATACCTCATCCTTATGACCTGGTAAATCGATAGATAACTTTCTTGTCCTAACATCCCATACCTTTAATGTGGTATCTTTGGAACAAGATACTAATAATCTACAGTCTGCTGACCATGCCACTTGATAGACACTAGCTACATGGCCTCTGAAGGTAGAGATGAACTTACCATCTCTACCATCCCATAATTTAATAGAATTATCAAACGAAGCAGAAACAATATATCTCCCATCTGGACTGAAGGCAACATGGTTGACTAACTTTTGATGTCCTGTCATTCTTGCTATAGGCTTATTGGATTTTAATGGATTCCAAAGAAACATTGTAAAATCGTCACTTGCTGTAACCATTAATTCTTCTACCTTTCCATTTTTCTTGACGATTTTTTCATAATTTTGTAATGCCTTATCTCTTGCATCATGTGCTGAACTTGGTTTGGTGCCTGTATGATCGAAAGCACCAACTCGTAGCACATAATCTGTGGATAGAGAAAGATGATTGATCCAGTGAGCATGTGCCTTAAGAATATTGATACATTTACCATCGGCATTCATATCCCAAACTCTAACTGTTTTATCATGAGATCCTGAATATAGAATTCCCTGACCACCCCATTTGATAACTGAAACTGAATTGGTGTGACCACTCATAGTGTAAAGACAAACTCTTCTATTGATATCCCAAACTCTTATAGTCCCATCTTTAGAGGCAGATGCTAAGCGTGGACTTTCACCAGGTTTTACCAAATGAATTGGCTCCCATGCCAATGATGTAATCCATTTAAGGTGACCTCGCAAAGAGTCGCCTAAAGGTTTCCCATCATTGGAATTCCAAAGTCTTATAGTATTATCCATAGAACCAGTGGCTATAACTTCACCATCTGGACAATATGAGACGCACAGTACCCAATTGAAATGGCCCGTTAATGTAGCCTTTGGAGTTTGGGTGTCACAGTCCCAAATACGAGCAGTATTATCACCTGCACCGGTGACCATTCTGGAACTTGTATTTGGAGCAAATGCAGAACACAAAATAGTGGATCCGTGACCAGGAATGGCTGATGAACTTCTTGTCACTGGTTTAACTTTAAAAACAGCTCTTGGGGTGTAGATTAATGTTATAGTATCTTCTGTAGTACAATAGCCGGGATTTAATATTGACGAATATAAATTATCTGTAATATCAATAGCCTGTACTGGATCAGTAGCTTTCTTACCAGCTACATCACAAGTAAAAGTATATGGAACTGGATCATCTGCGTTACCATTCAATTGATTTAATAACTCTTCCAATTGTTTCTCGGTAATATCACCTGGAACTCTTAAAGATCCACCTACTGTTTCACCTGTATCTAATGCCTGGAATTTAATAGATACATGAGGTAGATCTTTCGGTACAAGAGCCACTTCTCGAGGTTTTTGTGCTGCAACTCTCTGCTTCTTAGATGGTGGAGGAATTATGGTACTCATTTTATAACTGGTGGTATGCTCTTCCGTATTTTTGCTTTCAAAATGTTGGTAATCGCTGAACAATTGTCTATTCCTACGTTTAAATATCTACTTCTCATCTCATCTCAGCTCATCTCATCTCATCCATAGAAAATTTTCTATTATTACCCAGTCCCAAAATAAAAAAAAATTAAAATAATGTTACCCTAACTCTTTTGATGTCGTTTAACTGTGGGGTACAGATGCTGTCTCAGTTTAGCCCTTTGAGTAGTTTTTTTCTAAGATTTGAAAATCAAAAGTAAGTTTTACAAAAAATTGCAATAAGCCATCTATTCATTTAGATACATTTTTATCTAAACCATATTTCCAGCCCATTTCACCCCTCAATCATATCTTAGACTTAGTTACAACTCTTAAACTACACTGTTCCAAATATTTGCCTTTATAATTCTTAAATAATGCTTGAATATGCTCTATGACAACATTCTGAATGTTCTCTCTTACATTGTGACACAGAAATTATAATTGATTAGCTAGAAGTTTCATATTAGGATTATATATCTATAAATTAATCCCTTTATTTTAATTCTAAAAATTGGATGGAATACACACAAAATATTATGCTTAAACAATGCAGAAGATGAGACGGATTCTCTTTTTAGACTCAAGTTTTGTATGTTGGTGGGCTCTTAACGTTCAAAACAAATTGAAATTTGTCACAATACATTTATCTCGCATAATACCTCAACCGTTGATTATCGCTTCCATTTCGAAGAGTAATTAAAGAGTGCGATATTTCTTGGCTTATTAAAAGATGTACAACCACATTTCTAGAAAATAAACAATATTATGATACTTTAACGTTTAAAAAATAAGTCTAAAATTCAGGCATAACTAAGCTTATTCTCGAACTATACCATAGTTGCTTAATTTATTATGAGTATATAATACTGAGATATACATTTATATAATAATATATTAAAAAGAAAATATTTATTCCTTAACTTTTATGCACTCTTCAGAAGTAGTAGTATCAATATAATTCTTATTAGAATCATTATCTCCTGTACCAAATGCTATTTCTCTGATTTCCACAATCCATGGATCCATTAATAGCTCTACTGCAGATGCCCTTTTCATCGGAATTTGAACTAGGCATCTTTGCAAAAAATTTCTACCTGCTTCAGATACCTCTTCAGGATAAGGTAATGCCGGGGTTTGTCCAGCAGCAACATGATATATAATTGCCCATTCGTTATCCAAATTAGTCCAGGGTCGTCTGCCAGTAATCATTTCCAAGACGACGCAACCAAATGCCCAAATATCTTCAGACCCAAATTTTCCTTTATTTTTCGATCCAGTTATTGACTCCGGAGCCATGTACATCGGTGTTCCTAACATATCATGAACAGTCCCTGCTCCAACTTCGTTATCTTTGTCCTCTGAATCTGTATCATCAGTAGATTTTTTATTTAGGTTAGGCATTTTGGTTCCATTCTTTGCTATCTTTCTAGCAGCACCAAAATCAACATACTTAATAATCCCATTGAAATCCAATAAGATATTTTCCGGTTTAATGTCACGATGAACAACACCCGCTTGGTGTAAATATGCAAGTCCCTCTAATAATTCTAATGTATAAACTTGAGTAACCATTTCATCTTCAATACGCCCATGTTCTAATAAATTTGCCAATGAGCCACCTTCACAATATTCCATAAAAATATTAACTTTATCTCTATGAACCTCAACACCATAATATTGTACAATATTTGGATGATTTAACATTTCCAGAACGGTCATTTCCTCCTTAATTAGAGGAAATATTTTCTTCATTGTTTTACTATCTTGAATTTTAATTTCTTTAACAGCTAATACTTCACCATTATCTAAATTGACTGCAGAATAAACAGTACCAAATGTACCGCCACCAATAAAAAATCTTTTCTGCCACCTAATAGAAAGATTAGACATAGATGATGCCAACGAAGATAGATATTTGTTTCCCTTGTCTGTATCATCTAGAACTTTACCAATTTGGTGTGGATTTCTCTTGGTAGTCTTTTCGAGTTCCTTGATTGCCCTTAATCTAAATTGCGAATTCAATTCTAACATGGCATCGTCATTGACATCGTCTTCTATATCAATGTTAAGCCTAGTTTGTTGATTAGTCTTTTCAGCTTCAGTAGATCTGGCACCCATGACATCAAAGTGTGAAATCAACAATGACATGCACGCTGAGATCCTCTTCTTTAAAGCTTTAAATTGCGCATCATTTAATCCTAATATATTATACCCACTTGTCATTTGCATTGCAAATTCCATGGCAGGAACACACCATCTGAAGGTTCTTTGATCAGTTGGATTACATTCTTCAACAAGAAATGAAAGCCACCCTACACTTAGCCTAATCATTAACAATATGATTACTGATTTCTTCTCAAAATTAGCGACATTTGTACGTAGAAAATTTCTCCCAAAGTCTCTTGCAAATAGGAAAATACTATTGAGTAGTTCGTTGGCAGGACAAACTTTTTTAAATGTATCTACCACTTTTGAATAGTTGTTCAAAATACTATATGTAAATCTAAAGTATGATTTGTTAACTTTTTGCAAATCATTTTCAACAAAATCAAATGAACAACGTCTATCCAAAAATGTAACATCACCTTGTGCTATCTGTTGGAATCTATCGCACTGATATTCTAAAGCATAGCTTGACCCTTGATTCATTAAAACCAATGTATTTGGTGCTAATCTGAAATGTAAATCTTCTAATTTTATAATTCTATCCTTGGAAAGATTATACATTTGTCCTTCCCATAGCATTGGTTTTTGTGGTGCCAACACCAAAATGTACCCTAGTAAATGTAATTTCATTTCAAGCTCCGTCATCTCATTTGCAGAATCATGATAGTTGTTCTGCACCATCTGTATAGCATTTAAACCCGAATTAGGGTAAAGCTTATCCTGTGAATTGTTCAATTCATTTTTTAGATAATAATAGGATACACCATTGGAGTCTGCCCCTTGAATAATTACTGTGTTGGGATCCCGCCCGTTTTGGAAGGCATTATATAAGGTTAAACTATTCTTAATTTCTAGCTTGGGAATTAAATCACAACCAATATCACTGTTGTTTAAAATTTTTAAAATATCATCGTCGTCACAACCTAGTAGTTCAGGGCTACCAATCAAATAAATACCATTGGCTTCTAACTCTCCACCGGAATATATAAGGAAATGACCAGTGTCGCTTAGATTTTTCAACAATTGATGACTATCTTCAACTCTATAATTAACAGAATTTTGAAAGGCCTTTGTCAACACATTAGTAAATCTGTTTAATTTTCTCTTCATTGATCCCAAATTTTCGAATATTTCTGTTAGCCATTTCTCTGCATCATTCGTTGATTGAAATTTTGGAGGTGAGTTTTGTTGCTCTAAAAGGTATGCGTGTAATCTGTGTAATAGTCTTAAAGTTAATTTAACAAATTCTGTGGCAACCAGCACCCCAGCATTATCGATATAATGTCCTATATTTTTCAAATCATCCCAATATTTTAAAATCAGTTCAGGCTCTTTAAATGTTTTAAATGATTTTTTGTTGGAATCTAACAATTTTAAATTGAACAATTTAAATAGGTAACGAATAGCCTCAATGATAGTATTATCAAATGCAGGATCCAAGGCTACGTTGAATGACCAATCTTCACAATATGCATTAGCCGTATATTTTAGTTGTACTGAGAGACGAATGTAAGAACTAAAATCGTCAATCATTTGATCAATCATCATCATTGTAGGATTTTTCAGTTTTTTTGCGTATTGTAATCTAATGAGGATAATTTCTTTGACAAGTCTTATTGGGAACATTAATAATAATTCCAACTGTTCATTTGGATAAGTTAAATTTAAACTTTCCAATGTGTTTTCATAATTTGTGAAAAATAGTTTTGATTTCAATATCCAAGGTGCTAAAGGAAAAAAAATTTTCTTTTGGAAAATCGTTTCAATGTCCTTTTCTTTCATAATTTGTTCTGCAAATGATCTTGAATATGCCTCTGTTTGATGTAAAGATGTTTCATTAGGATACAGCACATTTAGATCACTGTTACCGACCCACTCTTTCAAATTATCAATCTTATTTTGGAAATTTGTTGTAAAATTTAACCAACTATTCATGACATCTATCCTGGAAGTGAATTCTACACTTTCCGTAATAGGTTTATCTCGATACATTTGCCTTAAATTAGGCCAATAATTTGCAGCTTTATAATATTTTTGTAAAATTGAGCTTAAAATCTTTTCGACTTCATCAGGCGGTGTATTATCGGGGACTTTAAAATCTAATATGTCTTGAAATAAAGTATCTGTGGAATCTCTTAAAATTTTTAAAGATTTCTTTAAATCTTCATTTGTTTTCCCATTCATCCATGCTTTCAATTCTAACCAAATTTCATCTGAGAACTGACTATTCAGACCAGGTCTCTTGACTTGATTTGCAATTTTTGTTTTTTCACTTTTCACGATATCACCTTTCAATACATTAGAAAGCATCGCCTGCCATTTAAATCTTTCCATAATCAATGGATGTTGGGACAATAAGGAAACATAATTTTTTTGTACGCTTTCCACAGCAATATCATATTCGTCACTGGAAATTGTGAAATTTTGGTTCGTTGAAGCGTTTATATTCTTTGTAACATCATGAACTTTGTTAAATATTTCATCAATTTCATTATTATCAGGATCAGTGTTCCTTAGCCATTCCAATCTTTGCAACAAATATCTGGAACTCATTGCTACCAAGTTTCTGTCGTTGTAAGGCTCCCTATTTGTGGTAAAAAGATTGGTACCAAAATCAAGATCATCTAACGTCAATGTATTGTTATTTTCTTTTTTACCATTCAAATCAGTGGCAAAATCGTTTGTGTTACTTGAGTTTCTTCCCCTTGTATCATTTTTATCATTAGTGTTGAACATGTCTTCAAATTCCATATTAAAATCTTCATCGCTACTCTCAATATCATCATCTATCATTGGAGATGGCGCAATTCTACGAGTATAGTAATCATCGTCTGTAATATTATTCTTCATCTTCTCAAGATATATCTTTTCATTCAATACGTATTGTTTCTTGGAACTCTTATTGTTTGATAAGATGGCAGATCTTGTCGATGATGTAGATGAGAGAGTTTCATTTTTTGAATTGGGTCCATTAGTGACTATTGTAGGTGTACCAATATTTGAAGAAGCCATAGTTGACGTTGATGCGTTATTTGCTGTTGAATGAGCTATACTATAATGGCTATGGGAAGTCTTATTAAGTGGATGCTGAGGCGTAGCTACACTTGAAGTTGTATGAGTATTCAAAGATGCCAAGTCAGGGCGTATTATAAATGTAGGTGTTGTTGCGTTCGATTCTGATACAGATAATGAATTTGTTCTTTCTAAAGAGGCAGAAGTTCTCTTTGGCTCATTATTTTTATTAGGAGACGTATTATGTTTGGATATATGTGTATTGACATTAGGGGTTACAGTAACTAAGGAAGTTCTTCTACTTGAATGTGTCGACGAGTTATTTGAACCAAAGGCATAGTGCGAGATATACTGCTGCTGCTGAGAATTTGATGCAGATCTCTTGTTGGATGGTCTTCTACTATTTCTAAGAAAATTGGTGTTGTTATCATTTGGAGAATGTGGCGGATTTGGTATAGCAAAGGGACTTTTAGGTGATTGGTGAAGTAATGGATGCTGCAAATGTGTTAAACCGGGACTAATTGGGGTATTTAAGAGATAATTGTTCGATGAAGGTGATAAATTCTGTGTTGGTGAACCTGGAGATGTAACTTTTGACGTTGAAGATGAAGAGGAGGCAGTTGTTGATGATAGCTTCTTTGCGTTACCGAAATGATAAATGGAATCATCATTGGGACGAAAGTTGAAATAATCTCGTTCTGTCATATCTTCCACCACTTTTACTATGAGTTTACTAGGTCCTATGAAATTTATCTAATCGATGGAATTGCAGTTCAGTGGCCAAAGAATGCGGTACTCTCCTTGTTGTATCTGTTTTTTTCTTTGCAGTATTAAACTCTTAAATTTGTTCAGGCTGAAGAAATTAGATTATCAAAAAATCAATGGATGGATGCTTTAACTATATCTATATACGTATACACAATAATCTTGTTTCCAAGATAGTTTAATCTACTCGTAGACCAACCATTTTCTACCAAGCACTTGACGGCTCATTGTGACAGAAAAACACTGTCATTGTCAGTGAGAAGAAAAAAATACAGAAACTATTGTAATACACAACAATTAAGGGAATCCATGATTGATTTTGTTATATTATGTTATTTACTGGTACATGTGTATAAATGTATCTTGGACGAGATGGTTTCGTTGCAGTGAAATTAAAAACGTCTGATAACTATATGTGCAACCGAGAAGTTATTCTAAAAATGGGGAAGAATAACCGATCAAAGAATTTGTATTGCCTTAGGGTATATTCTATAACTTTATTATAATATGCTGGATGTGCTAGGAGGAAAACCAGCACTACTTTTTTCAGGTTTATATGATTTATAAGATTGTTGTTGACTTATACGTTATCTTTTCAGTTGCTTAGAATTTAACAAGCTTAAGAATATTTGTTATGACCGGACGTCTATTATGAATCTGATCCATCCTACTCTTACAAGGTATCTCTCTAAATGCTGTCAAACTTTCCATTAATCAATATTCTGTTCCAGCATTCCAATCGCGTAGTGAATGGAACAACCACCCAATGAAAATATTTCAAGTTGATTTTACAACGTAAGGGACTAAAATATCTGGGAAGCGTATTACAATGGTTATTTGATCAATTTATCACCTATCCTTCTTATAATGATTATTATTGATTGATATAGACACTACAATAGTAGTATTTTTTTAATTGACGGATGTGGAAAAACACAAAAGGCAGACAAATCAAAAAAAATAAAGAATATGACCACAACAGTTTCTAAAGTATTTGCATTTCATGAATTCTCTAATGTAACAGAAACAGTGACAGATTATGTTGTATATGCGCAAAGTATAGCGTTGAGACCAAAGGAGAGTAACAATAATAGCAAAAGACAATCTATGTCTTCCATTACCAACACTATCCCAATTGACACTTTAAGTTTAGGCACTAAATCTTCACTATCTTCATCTAGTTCTTCATCTATCACATCAACTTCTACATCTTTATCTCCTTAGCATCAAAGCTCACAAAGTGTTAGCAAATTGAAAAAACCAAAAGAAAGAAGATTCAAGATTGCTATATCTGACGGATCTTTAATTCAGGTGTTACATAAAGGTTTATTGACAGCAAGCGGATGTTAAATGGAGTAAATAAAATATTTATTTTGCTGATGAAAGATTGGTACCATTTGAATCAATAGAGAGAGTAATTACGGCCAGAAAAGAGGAAAATATTGGATTTAATTGATATAGGGAAATATGGTAAACCTAACATTTTCCATATTAATGAACCATTAATTGATGATCCACAAGAATGTGCAGATAATTATGAAAAGATACTGATAAAGGGATTTGCTGGTAGGGATTCAGTGAAACTACCGCTGCTTGGTTTGTTCTTATTAGGTTGTGCGCCAGATGGCCACATTGCATCCTTATTCCCCAATTTTCAAGAGAATCTAAGAGAAAAATAAACTTGGGTAGTTGCGGTAGAGAATGAACCCAGCGCTCCCAAGGATAGAATTTCTTTGACCATTCCAGTGATATGTTGTTCTCATCGTGCCAGTTTTGTAGAGGAAGGTGCAGTAAAGGATCCTATTATCAAAATAATTATGGAAAGACCCGAGAAGGGGTTACGAAGTAGTATTGTAAATGAAGGTGCCGTTGGTCGTGTATCTTGGTTTGTTGATGATGACGCCTTGAATGGTGTGCTTGTGTTGAAGAAAAAGTATAAGTTTAGAGAGCTAGCTTCTGAAAAATGAAGAATGTTTAAATCACAGTATAGACACGTATATTAATTAAATTTAATGAACAAATTAATCTTTGGATTTCTGCTTTGCTACTGGCAGCGGTATTCTCTTCCTCTTTAAATAATCGTACATTATCCATTGTGTTATGAAGATGAAATTAAATAAAAATGTGATCATTGCAAGTCCAATTTTACCAAAATTATTCATCAACACATCGAATGATATACCATGTTCCGTTTCTTCATATAATTGATACAGTAATTGTCCCAAAGATGCCACTCCCCCAGTGATATCTAACATCACACCTTGTATGGCAAATCCAACTGTAGATTTCCTTTCGTAATTGTATTTCACTTGTGGGATATATTTCACCAATGACATTAAAATTTTCAAGAGAAACAAACGTTTACAATACAGTAAAGTTCTTGTGTTGTCCCATCCACCAAATGTGACATTTTCATAGACAAAGACACTAGTTAAGGAAATGAAAATGACCCATGAGAATAACAGTAGTCTCCAATAACCAGTCTTCATTCTTCTATACACTGTAGTGTAATCAAAATTCCATAATTGAGCCCCATATCTTACTTGTGACCATAGGACTATATTCAGTATGCAGCCATGAGTACAATACCACAGATCGAAACTGGAAATCTTTGGTTTTGACATCGGTTCCAATTCCAAATTCAAATTGGAATTCACCACAATATCAATCCAACAAAAGTACTGTAAAAACATAGAACACAACAGATAAAGATAACCGAACGTATTCAAGATGACGAAATCAATGGATATACCTTTTGATGTTCTCAATTTGATGTTAGTTATAATGGGTGCGTACATGGAAACAGACCATGCTACCACGTATATGACACCCAACAGATCATCTAGTGACAGATTCATCAGTGCCCACCTTTGTGTATCTCAATTGCATCTCTGTTGAAACATCGTGTACTTCTTGATCGCTGTTTGTTGTAGCTATACTTGTTGCTTCTCGCGTGGTTCGAATGGCGCTGGAATGCCCCGGATGTGCAATGACTGGAAAGACCCCTTCCTTAACTCATCATCTCATAGGACTTATATAAGTAGAAGAAGATGGAAATTTTGATTTGGTCTCAACTTCAAGGATTGCAAAATAAATTGAGTATTCAAGAATATGAATTCAATTATATAAAAAACAATTAAAAGTAAAATTATTATTAAACATTTTAAAATGGGTTTATCAGACAGTATTATTCCAGACGTTGTAGGTACTTTAATCTTTGATGAAAAGAAAAATTTAATCGATGCTACTGACATTGGAGAACAAAGATTGAAAGAGATTAGCTCTCTTTTGGATGCTAAGCTGAATCAGAATGGATTTGGGCTCTTAGAAAATGATAATGGGTACCAAGTTCAGTTATGGAAGGAAGACGATAAGAGAATCGCTTTGTTCATTAAGGATACTGGGCAGACATGGGCGTGAAAACAGTATTTATTAAAGAAAATGTATTACTTTCTATCTTTTATGTCTTTGTTTACTCATATAACGTATATACATTTTCTAATTTAAATTATAAGATACGAAATCAAAACCAATTCAGCATTAAAAGGAATATACACAATATGTAAAAATGTTGCTTAAATGAATCCACCAAAGAAGTTACCGCCAGCACCACTCCCATTACCGGGTGGATTAGGAGGTCTTCCATATGGATCATCGTATCGGGCACCTGGGATCCAACCGGGTCTGCCATCATCTTTTTGACCATTATTATTCCTATCAGTATTTCTTTGGAAGGGATCAAAAATCATACCACCAGATCCACCAATATTAGGAGACTGCGGAACATTCGGTTGAACTCCACCTAAAGTTTTATTCAAATTAGGATATTTTTCACCAGTAGGATATAAATCATCATCACCATAATTATGAGATCCTGGTCCTGGAGGCGGATTCAATGCTAACCCAGGGAAAGGTGAGACTGTAGGCTTTCCACGTACCTCATATTCATCTTCAAATTTGGGCAAATCTACTGTATGCTTGTTTGCTTCTCTACAGGAT
This sequence comes from Naumovozyma baii, assembly GCA_030568095.1. Classification (NCBI taxonomy): domain Eukaryota; kingdom Fungi; phylum Ascomycota; class Saccharomycetes; order Saccharomycetales; family Saccharomycetaceae; genus Naumovozyma; species Naumovozyma baii. Next base: position 127,856 of record JAJLTG010000016.1, read on the forward strand.
GTCTGTCCCCCAGTTGATGTCGATATCTGTGACTCCAATGGAGTAGAAAAAGGTATTGAAACTCTTTCGAATACACGTTCAGATCTCTGTAAGTTTTTTGACGCTACCAGATTTTTCAAATTGTAGCCAAATTTCTCTTGTAACGTCATTAGATCAATCTCATCAACTTGATGTTGTAGTTCAGCATGGGAAATGGGAAATATACATTCCTTGGTAATATGAAAATCTGTCTCGTAATTAAGTATAGCTTGATCTACTATTTTATCGTCTTGATAGATTAATAAAGAGCATAATTTATTAGCCTCAATTTCATTACCTATAACTTTGTAGGTTTTCTTTAAGTTGATATTATTTTCCTTGATATGAAAGGTTACTTTCACCTGGGTACCATGAGAGCACTCAAAACGAGTCACATCTTCAAATGCATTGAGTAATCTCAACAAAAGACACACAGTATACGAAACTTTATCTTGAATAACAATGTCAGTCATTATTTAATTTCTTTTCTTCTATCTTAATATGTATGCTTTTGTTGTTTGACCTTCTGGTGTTAAAGCCCTTTCAAACGAGAAAAGCTCAGATTCATCCAATATCACTACTTCTTAGTCAGGGCAGCAACACATATAAACAAATAAGAAACGTCATGGTTAGCCAGTCACCATATCTATTGGGAAGGTAAGTTGCTTACAATTTAAATATATTTAAGACACAGGATATACTAACCTTTTTATAGATATATGGACCCCTTATTAGCGCTGTTAATTGGAACTACAAGTTATTACCTTTACGAGAAAAGAACTGTTAAGGAACAACCCAATCGTCGTAGTCTTCTTCACCTGCTAAAGTTGAAATATGAACGAGACTATGAACACAAAGAGTAGTATATAATTTGTATTTCTATGTATTCTTTCTAACAAACCCTAACTATTTCTTTCTAGATTTGATTATTTAAGCGTTCGAATATTTAAATTAAAAAATATGGAACTTCAACTTCTTCTTCTTATCAATTACTTTTAAAAAAAAAGAAAATAAAATAACTATCCAAAACTCTTTGTCAGGACGTTGTTAAAATGGAGTCTTCAAGTCCTCCGTGCCTCTTACAACTTCGTCTGTTACTGTCTTGGAAGATTAACTTGATCCGTTAGCGTTATTTTACTATAACAATTGTAAGGATAGCTATCTCGTTTTGAGTCCGCACACCTTCTTTAATTCCAACGGTTCAAGAAAGGATCTATAAGAGTTGAGTATCGTTCATCTCTCACCAGAAGGTGTTGAACACAGACACGGTACTCGTAGTATAGAAACTTACAAATTCTTTATGCCACTTCAAACTATAACTTAATTTAAATACACTTTTAGTGATTAGATTGTTACTCTTTCAATTCTTCATTTTTTTTGAGTAGATCCTTTGTATTAGTGTTTTCTTATCTTATTTGAAACATTTTGATTAACCTTTCTTAAATGATTGAAAAACGAGTTAAACAAAGCAACATCGTAAAACTTCCCATTTCAAACAGCAAGATCCCTATATTTACGCACCATTTTTAGGACAACTTATAAGTTTCCATTACACAATGCTAGTACCACCTGCCAATTTTGGTATTGCTGAAGAAGGAATCTACAGATGTTCTAAATTGGAAACTATAAATCTATCATTCCTGGAAACTTTAAATTTAAAGACAATAATATTCATAGGTGGTCAAGAACCTTCTAAATTTTTTAAAGAATTCTTCAACAGATTGTCTATCAAATGGTATCTGATAAGAATTTCTGATTTCTCTGCTGCAACTACTGAATCACCTGTAAATGCAAGTATAGAGGATAAGATTACTCAGAAGAAAACCTACGGCAAGGATCTTAGGAATTGTGAGTCAAGTCTATATGAGGTCACAGATTTTAAGGATACTGATAAGCAAGCTATATTGAAGAACAGAAACAGTGTTATAGATTACGAAAGAGAGAATCATGCCAATGAAAGTGATATGATGAAGAGTATAAACATGGATAAGATGAACATATCCACATCCACCTATCATTTAACTGATAATGATGATTTAATGCTAATAAAATCAACATGCTTAAAAAAAGCTTTCCAATCTTTACTAGATTTAGAGAATTATAACACGTTATTAGTAGATAAGACAGCACTAATAATTGGAATTTTAAGAAAGATTCAAAAATGGCATATATCATCCATTATCAATGAATATAGACTGTTCACTGGCAAGAACAGAAGTTATTTTGCTGAAACTTTCCTTGAAATCGTTGAATTGGTGATAAAACAAGAAAAGGAGAATATTCCACCCAAAGAAACAAATCATTTACGAAGCAAGGACAAAGATAAAAACCCACTGTCAGTAGCAGAAAAGACCAACAAGAAAAAAAGGAAAAATAATAAGTCATCCTCTAAAGGTAAGTCAACTAACTTTACGATAATCAATGAAGATGATTTATGTAAGGACTTAGAAGTACCGAAAAGATTGTTAAAAATAATTGAAGATGCTGAAATGGAAGCTGTAATTAGGAAAAAGAATAACGAGTCATTTAAAGAACTACCACCACCCGAGATGATACGAACAAGTTCAAATTTGGGTATATTTGGTCACCGGTATAGGTTGGCATTTAATAAAAAAGAACATGATATTTTATTTTACAGAACTTTAAGCAATCTTAATGATGATTCTAAGTATGCAGTGGCTATAGCAATACCAAAGGAAGCAAATTTACCAAATTGGTTTAAATTTCAAAGAGATTTATGGGAACAAGAGAATTCTCCCCACGAACATCATTTTTACAAGGAACATGTTTTTGTGTAAGTAAAACGGGAGAATAAATACTTTAACTTAGATCCCCTTGGATGCACTGTATGGGAGTAGAATTGTTACAGAATAATGATACAGACTAATAAGGGAAGTTCATTATTAGAGATAGATGTCATAAATGAGGTAGTGACTTTTTTGCATCTATCAAATTAAGTAGGAAAACTAATAAGTGACATTTAAAATTGAAGCCTTCAAATAACTTGGGTTATTTTTATATCTATTTAAAGTGTTTGACAAAATTGCAATTGCATATGGAAAACATACATATATCTTTAAAAAATCCCTAATCTTTACTCACACATTGCTAGAATTATATATAGAAATCTTTTGAATATTTTCATTCACAATCGTTCATAGTATATGGTTAGAGTATTCTAACAAAATGACTTCTAAACAGATGTTAATATCTTCTGAAATTGCGGTTACATTTAGTCAAATTAACTACAAAATTTCTCTCAAAGGCCCAGTACTATCTTCAATTTCTGGAGTACCTTCTTCATTATCGAAGTTTAAGAATGAACGATCACCCATAGCTCTGGGTTGGAAAAACAGTGTTATCAAAAATATGATACTAAATAAACCTGCTACACTAGTAACAATTAGAAAAACAACACCCAGAGAAAAATTTCGACCACCAATAGCGGTTGCAGTTGTTAAAATCAACGATTTACTTCCACCAAATATAGATACAGGATAATTCAAACCAATATCCATGTAATACACCCCTTTTGGAAGAGGTGTTGATTCATTTTTCAAAGCTAACTTATAAAATTTCGGAAAAGGTGCTGTTCTCATCCACACTTGAAACTCTTCCCATTCTTGTATATTAGGTATGTTATTGTCCGTATAACCATCAGGAAATTTTGTTCTCCAGTTTGGTGGTGGAACAATATCAGTGGCATTATATTTTGTTTTTTTGAATCTATGTCTATCAATACTCCATGCTATCTTCTTGTTAGTCAACAAATAATCTTTGGTATCATTCACGCCAATAAATTTTTGAGTAAACGTATCATTAAACATGGAATTGGCAATTAAACCACATGGATAAACCACTTTATTATCTTCTCGTCTTAGAGGATCACAATGAGTATCAACTTTATCCAATTCAACTGCTTTACCCAATAATTGTCTATGATCATATGATTCAACATATTTCCTATGATTTTGAAAGAAGTTTGATAATTTATAATACACATATATTGATTTTTTGATTTCATTTGGAATTTCAAATTGAATTCTGCAAGTTTGTTCACCATCGTCATCTTCAACTAATAACCAGTAAGCATTGTCACTGACATGCTTATTAAAATGATATCTCACATATTTTGATGGAATGTCTTTATATGAATCTGTTGAAGCCAAAGAATTACATTTGCTGTAATCGATACTCATGTATTGTACCTTTGAAGCACTAATTATTAAGCCTATCCCGATGGGTAAGTATATGCAAACAACACATATAAGAAGTGGCAGAACACTTCTTGGAGATAGGATTGGTTGCCATGCTTTCAATCTTTGTTGTCTAAATGCTGTATTTGGTGGTTTTCGTAAATTACTCAATGGCTCATGATGCTCATTCTTTGCTGTTCTTCTCCAGAAAAGAAGTCCCATTGTAACTCAGTCTCTATTTTGTTATACTAAACGATATGATAGTAACGCAACTTTGGATGTCCTCTTTTGATTAGTTGCAGTCTCTGAAAGTTTTGAAGCCAAAAACACTTAATTCAATATAGAACTTTCTTAACTTTGACAATGCGCAATACTAATTTTTTATACCTTTAATAAATAATATATGTATATATATATATATATAATAATAAAATATCAACTAAGATGAACGGTATATTATAAAGAATATTAGATATTTACATAGACACAAAAGTCATTTACGTTTGGTTTATAATTGCTTTTGCAGATGATGTGTTCGTATCAATGGATTTTTCTTCAGATTTCCGGGTATGCTTCAACATTTGACTAATCATATGTTCAATCTCTGGAATGTTTTTGATGAAATCAAGTTCAAGAAGATTGACTTCTTTACAATTCAGCAATTCAGTGAAGATAACTGAGACACCCCACGTGTGTGGATTATGAACAATAATTCTCTCTAACAAGCTTCTCATTATAATTTCTTGAACTTCTGTACCTTGTTCATTCCAAGCTTTGGTTATAAACATATCTCTTAAAACATATATGAACCAACGTGTATGAATGTTTGGATATCTTAATTGTTCAATCATCACTTGAATTACTTGGAATTTAAGTTCTGTAGTGCCTTCATGAATTAAATTGAACAGAAGCTGGTAATACGATGATTTTGTATTGAATACAGCATTTGAGGAGGTTCGTTCATTCTCAAGCCCCGCTTCAATTGCAACATGTAAAACAATGGCACGTACAAGTTTATTATTTACAATTAGCATGTCAAATCCGACGCCTCTCCTAACATCAAATTCTGATAAGTACAATCCATTAACAATTGTTCTTAGTAGAGAGTTAGATGGAATACGCAGATAATTATCCACAGGTTTCTTTAGTGTCTGAATATCAGAAACAGGATCATAGAAGACAACTGGCGGAGTTTCGCATTCTGGAATTTCATCGAGTATCAAATTCGTGTTATAAGGATTTGGAATTAACATTTTTAAGGGGATCGCAGATAAAATGACATTCTTTAATTGAAAGTAAGATGATGGTAAACTATTCATTAATTCGTAATGGTTCTCTATCAAAAATTGAGGAACATCGTTAGAAATACCAAGGAAAATTCTCAATGTTCCCTTATACACTACTGATATAGCATCTGAAATTTCACCTTTAATGGTATACTGATCCAAAAATTTTAAAAGATCGACTAAAAGTAACATTAATTTCTCCCAACCAGCCTTATCTGGCAATCTTAACATTACTGGCAAAAACATTCTATGAGAGAGTAAAGATATCCATGCAAAGGAAAATCCGCCAAAGGCAAATGGCTGGAAGGAATGTAAATAGGAGGCAAATGTATTATAGAACTCGGTATCAACATTGATTAATTCCTTTCTTGTTTCTTGATCTGGAATTCTTGCAAAGTGATGCTCCCGTAAAGTCGCCCATTCACAAAGTAAATTAGATAACAGTCTGAAATAAGGTCTTTCATTGAAAGTCGTCTCTTCTTCCTCGTGATCCTTAGAAAAAACCAATAATGTAACAGAAAATACAATATTTAAATATTCGGTTCTAGAATATTCAAGGAAATCTTGTAGAGTAAACAATTTGATCAATAATTTACTCAATGCATCAATGACCGTCAATACTTCTCCTGTTGGATCACTCTCTTTGAAGGAGAACACAGAGAGCTCGAGAGCTGCTTTAATAAAACCAATGAAGTTATCAGTAGTAGATAAAACACCTCTATCTATCAGTTGCTTAATGAAAATAAAAGTTACTGTATCATCATCTGCAACCCTTTGTAATAAGCGAACCCATTCTGTGAACACAAGGTAATAACGTTCAACTGAAGTGGTTTTAGTGGTTTGGGGTACTGGAAGAATTTTGGCAAACTCATAATCTGAAAAGAATGCATTAACCTCTTCACTATCAACAGAGCTTAAGAATTCCAGAGTTTTTATAAAATCCATTCTTATCAAAATAGGTTTATCAGAAAGAACAGTATCCTTGATCAAATCCATAGCAAACTGTAAGGCATTTTCCATTTTATTTTCCATTGCCGTTACAAGAACTGTATCTAACTCTTTTGCGTCAACAAGCTTTACACTAAGCAATGACCTGATAACAGGAACATTGAATTTTCTCGTGTCTATAGCATATACTAACCACCATAACACATCTTTTCTTGCCACAATGGATAGAGAGCATAGCTTTTCTAATAAAATGGATAGCACTTCCCTACAGAGTGTACTATCACTAGCAGCAAATAAGCTATTAACAACTGCTTGAGAAACTTTTAATGCTAATTGGTCTCTTTGTGCACTCTTTGCAATGAAAGTAAGAATCTGGAAGATTATTGTTTTAATTTGGTTTTGTTCACCTAGGTCTTCCAAGGTTTCCTTACCAGCATGTTCCTTCATTAAAGATACTAACATATCCATCAAGTGTACAAGAATACGTTGGTTTTGTTCTAATTCAACTTGTCCGGTTCCACCCACTGACGGCAAAGCAACTGCAACTTGAGGTTGAGAAAATTGGGTCTCTTGTTGTTTTTGCACATTCTGTTGCCTATGCATTTGAGTATTTGTGTTGATCATCCCCTGTTGTTGCTGTTGTTGCTGCTGTAAAAGTTGTCTAGGGATGGTTTGTTGATCTTGGTTCATTTGCGGCTGATGATTAAAAGGTTGCTGGTGATTTTGCAGTTGCAGTTGTGGTTGCGGTTGTGGTTGTGGTAATTGATTCAAATTTTGCTGTTGGGAAATCCCTTGACTCAGTTCATTTGGTTGAAGAAACTTACCGAATTCTTCATAGATTTTGAATTGCTGGCTAGTGACACCAGAACCCATTAATCCCAGTGGTTCTGGTAATGAGAGTGCATATGGATTGGTGTTTGGTGCAATAAATGGTTGATCTGACCGTCTTTCATTATGGTAACGACGAATTGCGATTGGTTGCAATAGCACTTCACCAATATCCTGAATGGATTTATCCATTGTTGCTTTCTCTAGTATTCTTAATGCTAGACCAATATTATCATTTATAGCCAAATCCAACTCTTCTGTAGTAATTTGAGGCACGTTAAGTACATTAGGAGCTAAAGTAAGCGTTATTGATCGAATGGCTTCCTTTAATGAATCGATACATGTAGCACGTACTAAGCTTTGTCCTAGATGACCTGCCATTGTGATCGCGGCAGCTTTCATTTTCATCTCATCTGTTTCTGTAGCAAAATCTTTCATTACAATTTTTGATGCGGCAATCACAGCAACACTACTTGCCTTCTCAACAGATGGAATTACAATTTCTCTGACGGCTTTCGCCAGAGCCACTTGAAACATTCTTTTCAAATCTGGATGTGTAACAAAGATACTTTGACCAATTAAATGAGCAAATGGATTCTCATTTGATGGGGCAGCATCTGAGGTAAATAGTGTCTGTTCTGAAATTGCTCCCGAAACCATACGCTGTTGTCTTTGTTGCGCAAGTAGCATCTGTTGTTGGTGTTGTTGCAGCAAGATGCCTTGTTTTTGATGTTCCAGTTGTTTTTGTTCCAAAGTTAATGTGTCCATATTACCAAATATCTTTTCAGTCACTTCTGGTGTATCTAGAAGGTTAGATGGTTCAATATCTTTCATTTTTAGTTTTAATTCCTTCATTAAAACTTCAACTTCAAACGTTAAACTCAGTTTCCAATTGGCCTTTTGGTTCAATTCCAAAAGTACTTTCAAGATCCCGACTGTCCAGGGATTTGGTGGACAGAATATTTTAGAATTGGCTGCTTGTTGCAATATCTTACATATAAAAGGCACAACAACCTCTAATCTGTGCAATTCGTATGCTTCCAATAGCATCTCTCTCATAGCAATGTTCCTATGTTTGATAGGCCTATCTACTGCTAAAGTTATGCTTCCTAACCAGGCAGCCAAATTCTTCAAATGTTTCTTATCAATTATTTGAGTATCCTTCGATGCGAGCAAGGTGTATAACTGTTTCAATGTAACATTTAGCATATATTCATGCAATAATTCAGAGCCAATGCCGAGTAAAACTCTGCTGTATAATTTGTGATAGTTTGGCTCTGTCTTTGCTCTTTGGTTGACGAGATAAGTGGCAAACCAAGAAACGTAATTGGGTGATAAGATCGATTGTAAATCTACAATTTTATTATCGAAATTATCCATGGTAATATTATTTATAACAAATAAAATCTTCTCAACAACATCTTTTGGTGGGTTCTCTTGTGGAACTCCCTGCATGGCCTCATCAACAGCAAAATATCTTAATCTAATTAGTTCCACAGGTTTTGTATTCTCTTTGTTTATAGCATTCTCGGTTCTTCTGGAGGCAGCTAGTATAATTTGGTATAGATCTGCTTGAGTTTGTAAGCCTGACGCTTTTTGAAGCAAATCTTGGCAATACTGAGAAAACTCATTCAAGCGAAGTCTAAAAGCTATAATAGATTGAGCAGCAAACTTGAACATCTTAGACTCTGGACCTTCCGTAGCAAAGTTTAAAATAATTCTCAAGGTTACATCCAAAGCAAAACCACGTACCAATTCATATTGGATTAAAGAACCAAAAAGAACAGAAGTTGTAGCAAGTGCTTCTAAGGGATAATCTTTGAAAAAGCTTGACTCGGCAATTACTGCGTGAGTAATACATGCAAAGAAATCTTGATCTCTCGGTAAGGAACTATCCCTTAACCTTTGTAGAAGATCAATAACATCTTTAAGTGCCAACTCACCGCTATACATTCTTTGTAAATAGCTTTGCATTTCCTCCTCGATATCTCGTGGAATTGGCATTAATTCACCATTTGCATGTAGTATATCATCATGTCCATAACCAAAATTCAATAGTCTAGGAAATGCAACAATCAATGAGAATTCGATTTTATCGAAAATATCAGCTTGTTGTTTCGTTAGAGGGAATGTGTTCAATATTTTGATGGAAATAGAAAGCATTTTCAAGTCGAATAAATTAGATACTGCCACCAAGTCTTTATTCTCGGCTATTTTAATTTGTTGATCTAGTGTGTCCAACAATATTTGCACGTTACTTGATTGAAGATTATCTTTTAAATATTGTTCAAAATGGTTCCATCCATTTGATTTTGCTAGCAACAAGACTTTGAATACCTCTTCAAAGGGCAGCTTATTGATAAAGAAATCTAAGAAATTTGCTTCTGATAAAATATTCAAAAATTCACTTACAGGTACTTTATTCTTTAAAATAATATTTCTACCAACATCAACAATTTTATCAGGATTTGGAAGTTGTTTAATTAATTGTCCTAAAGAGGTTCTGGATGTTTCAAATACTTGAACTAATAATGTAACAATTATCTCATCTATGACATTCTTATTTTCAATCAACAAAGTAAAATGCTTCATATTATTAACCATTGCAAACGCCAAAAATTGTGGAACTGCATTAAAATCTTCAAAAAAACAATTTTGGAAATATTGCAGCATTGGGTTATTTGCAAGTTCATCTCTCAATAAAAAGATTTCCAGATCCAACGTGGAAACAGACATTAGATATAGTAAGGATTTTTGGTCCACTTCTACCATCTCGGTTACCTTCTTAGTATCCTGGACATCAAGTAAATTAAAGCAACCGTCCTGTGGTTCCCAATTGTGCAGCAAAACTACTAAATCAAGCTTGAATGATATATGCCAATCACAATTGAAGAACTGATCAATAATTGGTCCCTTATGTAAAGAAGCAAATAATGCACTCAATGAAGCTGTAGTTGGTTTTACTGCCGTTTTAAGGAAATATTTGGTGGACATCAGGTTAAAAACACGGTTCCAATTAACAGAATTACTAGTTATATCATTTAGCGCCTTTGAGACTTCATTACCAACGTTAGTTGCCAATTTTAATTCAGTAGGTGTAAACCAAGAATTCACTGCATTTAGTTGAATATTTTGTGATCCGGGAGATAAAATTTCAGAGAATAACAAGGCAAGTGTATCATTTAATGTTTCTCCCGTTAATGAATATAGCAGATCCTTTAAATTGGATTCTAATGATTCCAATGACGATTGTACTAAAAAATTCTGTAAGAATGAGTAATTATTCATTTTGATATTCTTAGATTCTTGTAGTCTCTTAATTGTGATTGATGGGTTTAATGTTTCGATAATCTTTTGATCGCTAGAGGAATCAAATAAATCAATTATATCTCTGAGGTATAAGCCTGATTCTCCTTGAAATTTAATATTATTAAAAATTTCTTTGTTTAGGTATTCTAAGTATGACCTATTTTTCAACACTAAATGCTCAAAAAAGTTTCTTAAAAGTCTGTGCTGCAACTTCTTCTCAACGAGTAATTGATGGGATACCTTAATATCTGATGCACAGAGTAATAGTAATTTTTTCCAAAATTTAATATATGTTTCTTTAGAAGATTTATCTAGCAAGTAGTGAATTTCCTTTTCAGTAGATATAAAATTTGCTTCAGTTAACGATGTTATTAATAAACTGATATGTGAGATTAGTATTTGAACAGTTTCCTTACTTTGTTTGGAAGTATTAGACGCCAATTGCATGTAAGGTTCTACCTTTTACAGTGGTACAAATTGTTTAAAAATGGTGTCGCTAGATATTTAAACGATAATGAGCAGACAAAAGTTCGATAGTGTATTATGACGTACTTGAAGTGTTAACTTGATAGAGTACTATTGTTATGTCTAACGATCGGTTGTGTACTCTGATACTTTTGGTTCTACTCAACGTTGTTGATATTTGATTGCCTCAAAATTCTTTGCCACCGTTTTTTCAAAACTCAATAGTGGACCGTAATAGGCGATGCCTCTACTTCAAGATAATTACAAGATATTCAGGAAACTTGGATAAGTTAGTGTTAGACAAGAGTTTTCGGAACTGGGTGTTACATTTCTAAGTAATGGTGAAGCAATTAACATTGAGCAGGTTTTTTAGGAAGGTTCCCGGAACAAATGCCAGCGTAGGAGAAACAGATAATGTGGTTCAAGAAATAGATAACCAAATACATGTGAAGAAGGATAGCAATTACGTTAATGCTGAAGAGCATGTGAGTATAATAATTGATTCGGATTCGGATTCCAACTCCGATTCAAAGACTGACTTGATTATGACCAATGATAATAAAACTGAGAAATCAGCTAAATTGAATTTGCCAGAAGAATCATTCTTTTCTATTTCAGAGCTAGCGATGGATTCTTCCCTAAAAAGATTGAGAAGTGTTGGTGTAGATCAAATCTTACCTACTGATGAAGTTTCTTTATCCAAAAAGTTTGCTGCAGATGAACAGCATTTACCATTAAAGAAACCTAAACTGAAAAAAGCTAAACTGACGCCCTTGGATCAACAAGTGTATGATTTAAAGGTAGAAAATAAAGATAAAATATTGGTTATTAGGGTTGGTTATAAATATAAATGCTTTGCCGATGATGCTGTAATTGCAAGCAGAATACTTGATATCAAGCTGGTGCCTGGGAAATTGACATTTAATGAATCAAATCCTAATGACGTAGATTATAAAAATTTTGCATATTGTTCTTTTCCTGACACGCGTCTTAATATACATCTGGAAAGATTAGTCTACAACAATTGTAAAGTGGGGGTAGTGGAACAAACGGAAACCATTGCTCTTAAGAAAAATTCCACAACAGCGAACAAAAGTCAAGTTTTCCAAAGAAAGGTTTCCAGTATATTTTCAAAAGCCACATATGGGGTAAATACACCATATAATACTGATGGGAATCAACTTCTAGGGAATACAAAAAGTATATGGGCATTAAATATAAATGAAAACATGATACAAAGGAAGCGCTACTATTCATTATTGTCAGTCAATCTAAATTCTGGTGATATTATCTTTGATGAATTTAATGAACCTTTATCAGTTTCATATTCTTTACAAGAGAGAGTGAAGTACTTAGAACCTACTGAGGCTATAACTCTAACAACGCTTTCCAAATCAATTGCATCATTACTCTCAAAGAATGATTGCAAAGTGATAAACTGTTTTAGCAATGAGGATCATATTGAGTTGGAGCTGGAAATTATATCCAAAGAACTTCATTTTTCTCCAACACTATCGTCGCTATTGCAATCACTTTATCGCTATCTACACGAATATAATAATAGCCGGGTATTACTTACTCCTTCGAGCTATAAAAAATTTACAATCCATGAATACATGACACTCAGTTCTTCAACATTAGATGGACTGAATGTTTTAAATGAGGATGCTGGGAAAGGTTCCTTGCTTTGGCTATTAGATCATACTAGAACATCTTTCGGTTTAAGAAAATTAAGAAATTGGGTTTTGCATCCACTTCAGAACATTCATGAGATTGAGGAACGATTGGATGCAATTGAGTGTATTAGGAAAGAGATTAATTGTATTTTCTTCGAATCATTTAATCAACTCTTAAAGGGGTTACCGGATATGTTACGAACATTGAACCGGATTGCATACGGCCAAACATCCAAAAAGGAAGTATACTTTTTCTTGAAACAGATGTGCTCAATTAGTGATCTTTTCAAGAGCCATTCGGCATACATTAGCGAGCAAATACTCTCAGTTGATGGAAGAGTCTCAAAGGATTCATCTCTACTTACGAAGATTATTAAGAATATTACCTTATATTGTCAGAAGAGTCCTTTTTCATTGTTATTGGCTATGATAAATGTGGGAGCTGTTATGGATAAAGATATCAAGAAACAGAAAACACAGTTCTTCAACTTGAATAACTATGATAACTCAGATGGGATTAAGAAAATAGAGGGTGACATCAAACAAGTTAAATTTGACTTATCCGAGGAACTAAAAAGTATAAGAAAATTACTTGGTAGACCTCATTTGAATTATAAAGATGAGATAGAATATCTAATTGAAGTGAAAAATAATCATGCAAAAAATGTTCCTTCTGATTGGATAGAAGTAAACAAAACTCAGAAAATCAAACGATTTACTACACCTGAAACCTCTAAATTTGTAGAGAGATTGATGTACTATCAAGATTTATTAATTGAAGAGGTTGAAAAGGAATATCAGAGATATCTATCAAAGATAAATGATGAATATCCAAAGCTACGGACTATAATTGAAGATATTGCAACCTATGACTGCCTGCTGTCATTATCTGCGGTATCTTGTAATATGAACTATATTAGACCTAAATTCACTAATAAAAAGCAAGTTATAAACATCAAAAGTGCTCGCAACCCGATCATTGAATCATTAGATGTTAATTTTGTTCCTAATGACGCGCAGATGGATAAGGAAGGTGGTTTAATTACTATTATTTCTGGCCCCAATATGGGTGGCAAGTCATCCTACATTCGATCAGTAGCGTTATTAGTCCTTTTGGCACAAATTGGTTCTTTTGTACCGGCAGATTTCATGGAAATAAGTATTTTTGATAATATATTGACAAGAATTGGGGCACATGACGACTTATTAAGGGGTGAATCAACGTTTAAAATAGAAATGCTGGATGTGTTGCATATTGTTAAAAGCTGTACTGCAAATTCATTGGTGTTGTTAGATGAAGTAGGAAGAGGTACTGGTACAATAGATGGTAAGGCCATCTCTTATTCCTTGGTAAAGTATTTTATGGAGAGCTCAAGCTGTCCTCTCATTCTTTTCACCTCACATTTCCCTATTCTTGGCACTATTAACTCTAAACTTGTGAAGTCCTATCACATGGATTATGTGGAGGAAAAGAAACCAGATGAAAATTGGTTTAGTGTTGTTTTTCTTTATACTTTAAAGCCGGGATTTACAACGAGTTCATATGGGTTGAATGTTGCAAAACTAGCTAACATTGACAAAAATATTATCAATCGTGCGCATCAAATATCAGAAAATGTGCAACAAGACGAGGTAAATGATGATTCTTTGCAGATACCGTTGATTTTAAGAAAACTGTTGAACGAGAATAGTAGGGCAGTATCGTTTTCAAATCTGTTGGAATACATAGAAAATGAAATGTAGACATTTTCGTTATATTATATTGTTGACATAAATTTATAGAATATAGACTTTTAATAAACGTTGATGACTTTAAATTAAATTCTGAAAAATCCTTTTGTACTACCACTTCGGGATCTATTAGAATTTGGTGTATAGGTTACTGTACCGTATGGATTGTGATTAGTATGCATCATTGATCTATCATTAATTTGAAGAAGACTCATTGAATTGAAATCGTGAAACGGGTTGTTCTCTTCAATTTCATCATCTGGCTCTACATTTTCCTCGAACATGAGACGTTCTTGATCATCCATGTACATTTTTGTTTTCCCTTTGTTCTTGTTATTCTTTAATTGAGGTAACATCTGTCCATCCGCTGATAATTGGGGTATTAGTGGTGGTTCTTCGTTTCTTAACATATTCCAATGAGTGTCTTTGAAAAAGGCATGTTTCTTAATATCAGCAGCACCCGTCTTCCAACCCAATCTTTTAGTTTCATTCTTTGCTAGTAATTTTTTTATCAGATTTTTGCACTTTCGACTAATAGCATTTGTATTTGGAAAGGTGAGGTCATTTGATAAGATATTAGCGAATGTCTCATTTGTTGTTGTACCCTTGAATGGTGTCTTACCAAAAAGCATTTCGAATATTAGGATACCCAATGTCCACCAATCAACGGCGACAGTGTGGCCATTTCCTCTAATTACTTCTGGTGCAATGTATTCCTCCGTACCAACAAAGGAATTAGTTTTAAATCCATCCGAACAGACTTTTGTATCAATAATAAGATTTGAATTATGTTTAGGTAAAATACTTTCCGTCATGAATATCGGGTCTTTCGAGTCCTTTGCATGTACAGATAGATCAAAATCAGAAAGCATAATATGACCAGATTCGTGTAAAAGAATATTCTCTGGCTTCAAATCTCGATATATGAACCCTAATAAATGTAAATATTCCAAAGCAGCCAATACCTCACTAGCGTAAAATCTTGCATCATCTTCACAGATGCATTTAGATTTTCTGGTTTGAAGAGCTCTAAAAAATTCACCTCCCATACAATATTCCATACAAAGATACAAATAATCCTCTGATTGGAAAGAATGGTATAATGTGACAATGAATGGATGGTTACTAGTTGCCAAAATTTCTTGTTCCGTGATTACATGTTTAACTTTTTCTCTCTTCAGCATATTCTTTTTGTTGTAAATTTTCATTGCATAAAGAGTTTTTGTAGTCTTTTCCCTTACTAAAAAGACTTTACCAACATCACCTTGCCCCAGTAGTCTTAATTTTTCAAAGGATTGAGGGTTGACTTTAATATCTTGGAACTTGCTACTAAATGATTTATTTCTTAGTCTTTGGGACCTTTTAGGTTCCAATTCTATTGAAGAATGTTTCAGTTGAACCGTACCATATTCGACAGAAAATGTCGGTGTGTTTGGTACAGAAGCTGCTCTTTTAAAAACTGGGATAGAGTGTGAGCTCAAACTTTGTGTTCTAATTTTATTGTTTTCATTTATCAAATGTTCGGTAACGTTATCGTTAAATACCAAGCCTGAAGTTCGTGAATTTTCTGGAGTTAGTGGCACTTTTGAATTAGATGGTGTGTTTTTAGCACCATAAAATTGGCGTAATTCTTCATTTTCTTTAATTTCATTCAAGGATATGTTGCTTAAGTTCATATGAGTTTTCTGCATCATTATGGGAGTTATCTGTTTCTTGCACGAGTTTAAAGAGGCATTGACATTTTGTTCACCATAATCAGGGTCACTAAAAGTTGATGAAGCTTGATCCGATATATTTAATATAATATTAGATTTGAAGGGGTTGGTATCAGCAAATTTACTGTGCCCAACAGGTGCAGATGGTGACCTTATCCTGTTTGCTGATACATGAGATTCCATTTGGCTCAAAAAACCTGTCTTGGGAGAAAGAATAGGCGAAGTTTCACTTCGTAAAATTATAGATGGGGAATTGCTTTCCTTTAAGTGAATAGTATTCATAGTGTATTCTATCTCTTCTAATTCGTCATTATCATTCTCTTCGTTCTCAAACTCCCTTCCTTTAGTAGAAGGTACTTTTGAAGAGTGAAACATGTTTTTAAACTTTTCAAACTTGGATTTTGCATTATGATTTAGATCTATTAATGTAAAATTCTCAATGTTAGCTTTATCTAAGTTCTTTTTATTAGTAGATGAGATCTCTAACTTTGAAATCTTCGTATCTACTGGTTCGATTGTACTATTGTTTGTAGAGACACTACAACTGGTCATATGGCTGTTACTGTTACTAGCAGTGCTACTATTACAACTGCTGTCACTGTTACCATTTTTTTTAAATGGCTTATTGAGAATCTTAGGTAGAGACATGTTTCTCATTCTCTCAGTCGTACTGAGAGTCCCAGGTCTGTCGTATACTTCCGATTGTCCAAACATGCTATATGCAAAATGTGCCCTGAAAATGATAAAAGAAAAATACTGAATCAAGGTTTACAAGAGTGATACCCTGCTATTCGATTCCGTTCCCTGTTGCTATTATTCTTCTTGGTTTGCTGTTGTCACTAGTTTGATTACTTTCTGTTTCCAGAGAGCCCTCGAGGATTTCTTATGCAGTGCACAGGCTGCAACTCTATCAGAGCGGAGAAGCAGTATGCGGGAAGGATAAATCACTGCAGTTAAAGACCAAGACGCTAGGTTTTCTATAGGGTCACATAGTATTGGGAACTCGCATGAAAACATCTATAATTGAGTTCGAGCATTGTCATTAGATTACTAGTTTGAAAACAGTCTTCTGGAATACCTCCTGGATTGCTAAACTTATCTAAACAGTGGAATTCTGGTAAACCAGTGTGACATGTTTGGGCCGGCATATTTGAAAAAAAAATCACAGTAAAGTTAAATATGGTAACTGAGAAATTTGAGCATCATGATTAAGAAGAAAAAGTGATAAGTGGCTGGTGATCAAATTATTATTAGCCCGGGATGCTTTACTTACTTGGGAATGCAACTCTTTCTGAGAATATTAAGAAGATTTACCCAAAAGACACAGAAGAATCTGTCGCAGAATACGCATTTGACTTAACTTGTACCAACTGTAGGGAAAGCCATGATTCCGCTGTATTGATTAATTCAGTTGAAAAGCATGAAATGCCAGGAAGTAGGGGTGAAGCGTCTTTCCTTTTGAAATGTAAATTTTGCGGGAAAGACCTTTCTGTAAACTTAACTAGATTTGAAGATGGTCTTTATAACCTTGATAATGAGGAAAACGAAAAATATTTTACTACTTTACAAGACAAGAGAAAGAAGCACGGTTTGAAAAATATGGACAAGAAAAAGGCTGTTCTTTTGGAATTTGATTGCAGAGGTTGCGAAATCACCAAGTTTCATGCTTCAAGTGTTATATTCATCGCTGAGTTGAATTCTGGCAAATTAATGGAATTTGATTTTGAAGATGATGAAGGCGAATGGTATGATTATGACGATGATAAAGGTGAAGAAGTTTCTGTTACTGAGTTCTCTCACGAGATAGTTAAAGGTAAATAATTATTTTACTGGTGTTGGTAAAGAGATTTTAATTATTGAATGTCTTATGAAATTATATATTTAAATATGAGTGGATATGTATAATATAATTGTCCAGATCAAATAAAAAATATTATGCAAACCAGTAAAAACAGATTATTGGCAAAATTCTTAGATGCTTTACCTGAAAAAGTGGTAACAACCGGAGTTTCGATCCAAGTACTTGAAGATTGCAGTTTTGTTGATGTTAATAATGTACTTTTAGATTCGATGTTAGAGAATGATGTGGTGTATGTGATAATCTTCGGACTTGGTGTAACTGTTACCGGAACTTCCGAACTAACTAGAATCGTCGTTATCAAATTAGTCACTGAAGAGATGGAACTTGTAATTGTCACTTTTCCATTATTAGAGTTTGAGGAAGTGAATGTAAGTGGATACAGGTCAGTAACTGGTATGGTGGTCACCTTCGAAATGGTTTGAATAGACTTCGTAGTAAATGCGTTAAAGGTCGTAAACGATGTCATCACAGTCATTGGGACAGTTGAATAACTACTTCCACATCCGTTACCAGTGCATGATGGAGTAGGCTTAACTATTAAGTGTTCTTGGTTAGTACATGCAGATCCTTTACATCTTGTTGTAGAAGATACAGTGAGAGTTTTCGATTTTTCCTTACATTTTGCTTCAGTACAAGTGACGGTAGAAATTTCAGTGGGGTTACAACTCAAGTTGTTACAAAAAGCAGATTCTGTTTGAGAAGTAGAACATAAAGTACCAATGCATGTAGAAAATGACTTAGAAGTTGTTGGGCTTGTGGATTGGATTAAGCAATCAGGTCCTACACATTTGGTAACAGAAACGATGTGAGATGGAACTTGACAATCTGAACCAGTACAAACCGTAGTACTTTTACTAATAGCAATCGAAGAACCCCGAGGACCAAAGGTGATTAAATGCGTTGTAATAGAAGCGGTTGAGGTAGAAGATGCAGTTGAAGTAGTTGAAGTAGTCGAGGTCGTACGTCCTGATGATTGGTTTAACACTGAAGATATAGGAACTGGAGTAGTTCTAAGAGTTCTTATAGTAGAAGATTTTGAAATAATACATGACTTATCAGTACAAATTGTTGATGAACTTATGACAGTGTGAGTTCTTGGACACCATGTTGTGTAAACAGTAACAATTCCAGAGTATGTAGAAGTGACAACAGAAGGAATGAGGCTTGATGAATATTCTTGAGTTAAAGTATTCAAAGTAGTTTTTTGGTGATTAGTACTACTGGAAAACTTGACCGAAGATTTGGATGATTTAGTAATTGTTGATGGAGTTGAGCTTTTTGATTTGGTCGACAGTATAGTAGTAGTAGGAGTAGTAACGACTATATTTGACTTAGTAAATATTGCTGGAGTTGAACTCTGTGAATGAGAATGTGAGTTTGAGGATTTAAAAGATACAGCAGTGCATAATATACCTTGACATGTTGAAAAGTGTGACGATGAAGGAACTGCATACGATGAACTTATTTTATTAATGGTGGAATGTGGAATACTGAATGTTGGAGTTGATTTTGTAGAAAGAGTGCTGAAATCCATTTCTGTACTTTCACATCTTTCACCGACACAAGCGGTAGAGGAATTAATTTCTGATATATGACCTGTAGATGAACCTGGGCTAGTTACTGACCTTGAAAGGCTTGATTCGGTACTCTTGCCAAGGCAATATAGACCAGTGCATGGTAAAGTGCCAATAGAAGTTGTTAATTTAGTTGACACACTAGGGGTGGTTGGACTTGGAACAGTGATCATTATACTTTCAGTACACAGATTATTGGAGCAAATTTCGGTTGTCAACGTAATTGTTTTTGGGACATGAACTGTTAAAGAAACCGTTTTTTCCTTTTCTAATGGACACCAAGTTTTGTATTCTGTAACGACGTCGCCGATAGTGGTGGTGTAAGTTAACAAAACTGCAGTGTACAAATTAATAGTTGAAATTCCAATGCTATTGGTAGTAGTGATGGGGATAATGATAGTAGACGTTGCAGGAGATATTGAAGATTGTGTGGCTGAAGTAACAATTGGAAAAATTGAAGCACTAGTGGGAATAAAGGATGTAAAATCTAGCTTGACTGAAGATTGCGTTTTTGTTAAAGGACATGATGTTGTGAAAATAGTAGTCTTTCCACTGATAACTGTAGTGACGATGGATGTCATGGCTGTTGAAGAAGTAGCAAATGAGCCCTGGGTGATTGTTTTCACAATGGTTGTTTTTCTTGTGGATGTTGAAGTATAATGGTTACTTTTTGAAGATGTTGTAACATCAGCTGTTCCTGATGATGGTTTTATTAAAGCTGTTTTTGCAGTTGGTTGAAGACCTTTAGTACTATCTAATATTTGAAAAGTAGTGGATGACTTGCCAGAAGATAAATGGGTATCTTCTTGGGGAGTATGTAGGTTTCTGTTGCTAGAATTATCTGACTTCGTTGATATAGTATTGATTTTGCTTTTAGAAGGAGAAGAAGTAAAGTCTATTGGGTTGATCGCAGATGAAACTTCTAATGAACATGATGTGACACATTCTGTGGTAGATCCGTGGATAACTGTGGTGATAGCTGATAAACTTCTAACAGATGTTGTAAGCGAGTTGTTATTAGGGGGTGAGATGGTGGTAAAATCGATTTCGTTAGAATTACTTGAAATAGAAACTTTGTAAGAATTGGACAATGGGCACCAGGTAGTATATTCAGTAACAATGCCCTCGGTAGTAGTAGTGACAGTTGACAGCATTGCGGTAAAAGTAGATGTACCGAGGGTTAAAACAGTTGTATTTAAAGGTAAGAAGCTTTCTGATGATGATGAGCTGCATTTACTTGATAAGTCAGAAGTAGTAAGGATTCGTGGATGAGTTGTAGTTACAGGTGCTGTTGTAAAGATACTATTTGGGACTGTTGAAATGCTGGTAAAAGTGGATAAGATTGGGGATGGAACGATCATTGTATCATTATATTTGATGGAAAAGTAGGATGATGTTGCCTGATTTTTTGCTTCAACAAAAGAAGATTCACTGGGAGATAATGTAGTATATTCTGTAGGAGTGGTTTGGTATATAGTTGAACTAAAGAGATTAATATCACTGGCAGTAGAAGTTGTTACATTAGTGATATGAATGGGGGAAGTGTTTCTCTGAATGTTTCCAGTAAAAATAGATGTTGTATCATTGTGGGAAAGAGAAGAAATCGGTTGATTAGAAATGTAGCGGCTAGTTTCATCTGAAGGACTATGGGACAGCACGTTTACAGTGATAGAGGGTCCTACGCTAGTTTCAAAATTATTAATTTGGTTGGTAGTGGTATCGACGGTGCTGTTCCTTAATGTCATTTCAGGCATGATAGTAGAGATACCCGTAGAACTTGTTGAAGTATTAGTACACGTCGGACATACAGTGGAGATAAAAGTAGATAACAAGTAAGTTGTTACGGTAGTAACTGGAATATTAGCAGTTGATAGAGTGTAAGTTGTTGGATAAGTTTCTGTAATCGTTGTGACATTGTCAAATGAACTTATTGTAGTGGATATTCCAATAATTGGTGAAAGAAATGGAGCTACCTTACTAGAGGTAGTCGAGGTTGTTGTGAGGTCAGTAGTAGTGGAACTTACATGTGATAATGTTTTTGAAATGGAAGATATAGTCACTGGTGAAATTGTCAAAGATGGAACATCAAAACTCGAAGAAATTTGTAGAGTTACATTTGCTGAATCAGGTAAAGAGGAAACGGATATATCATACTTCTTAGATGTGTTGGCAGACGATAACTTTTCAACAGTTGACTTTTCAATCTCAGTTTGAGAAGCAGAAGTGGAGTAATTTTGAGATGATGCAGTAAAAATTTCTGGAGAAACAGTTAATGTGGCAGACGTTATAGTGGAAATACTTGATGCAGATAATATTAGATTATTGCTAGATATTGATGATGATAGTGAATCTAAAGTGCTGATAAAAAACTTTGAAGACAAGGGCAAGCTAATCGATGAGGATATCTGTTCATTTTCTAAAGTTGATGTTGTATAGTCCTTGATCAATAAAGAAGTACTATAATAATTCTTCAAAGTTGAAGTTGTATGTTCATCCCTTAAAAACAAAGAATTGTGCATACTTGCAGTTGTAATGACAGAAGCTGTAGAAACTAAAGATGTGTGTTCTTCAGTCGGTTGTTTTAAAACAGATACTTTGGATGTAGTATAATTTGAATAAAATGGAATTTGTCCATTTGCAGATGCTGATGCCAGCAATAGCAAAACAAATGAAAAAATCAAGCTAATCGTAGACATTAATGGTTGATTTGGTAATAATACTTTATTTCTAAGATATTGAGAAATGGAAAATTAAATTTAATATTTTTCATAATTTAGGCAACGTGATAACTTTATATCATTTTTTTCTGTCTCCCAAATCATCATCTTTTATTTATCATTACAGATTCCAAACTGTAATTTAACCGACTTAAAACGGATGACTTCTTCACATTCAGCAACTTTTGTCATTTCTTGCGCTAACATACATTCAATATCTGTGTAGTGTTAGATTTGTTTCATGTAAGTTTAATCAGTATATTTTGTTCTCGAGGCTCCGCGCTTAAAATTCCGGAAAAGGTGAAACCAAGATCTCAATTGTTTCAAATGTTAGGAAATTGTTTACTATACAAAGTAATATTCTTATACACAATATATCATTTTATTTTTAGATCTTATTTTATATGATTCATCAAAATGTCACGGTTTAGTTACCCAATGCAACATAATTACTTGGGAATAGCCCCTTCTCACCAGTTTTTTCAAGTTCACCTAGCCACCAGTCATCATCGACAAATTCGATATTTATAATTTTATCATTTTCGTCAAATGTTAATTCATTATCTTCACCCGCTTCATAATCATATTCAGCAATGGCCCATGGTTGTTCTGTCTTCTTTTCAGGTTCAGCAGATCTCCTTGGTGGCGGTGGTGGAACAGAAGCAGTATTTCTTGACGGTAAATTAGGTGTTGGTTCTTGCTCTTCTTCCTCTTCCTCTTCCTCTTCTTGTTGTACTTTTGCTTCCAATTCTGCTACCTCTATGGTACTTCTTTCAGGTAGAGAAGGAGCTACAGGTTCTTCCTCTTCCTCTTCCTCTGGTTGTTGAGATCTTCCTCTTGAGGGAAGGGATGGAGGTTCTGGAGATTCTTCTTGTTTATTAACAACTGGAAGATTTCTAGGTGGCAGTGCAGCAGGTTTTTTGTTGGTAGTATCTGCTTCCTCCTCTTCATCCCATTCGTCATCATTTTCATCATCTGAAACTTCATTATGCATACCAGGTAATGGAGTACCAAATTTTCTAATATCTTTCTTCTTTGGTGGTTCCTCTTCCTGATCTTCCCTGACAGGTGGTTTAGAGAATGGTTTCGGTTGAATGATTTGTTGTTCATTAGTGGTTTTCAACTTTTCAAATCTTGATTTCAAGTGATCAACATCAAATTCTTCCTCTTCCTCAGATAGTGCTTGTTGTTGTTCTGGTTCTGGTTCATCAATGACAGGTTTCTTTTCAGTCTTATTGGCAGCAGCTTTCTTTTCGGCCCATATTTGGGCAGGAGTTTTTTCAGTTCTGAAACCCTTAATGATTTTATCTTTGTCATTTTGAAATTCTTTAGCAGGTAATGGTGTCTTTATAGTTGGTTTACTTAAGAAGCTGTTAAATTCAGCATCTCTTTTCAATTGAGATTGCTTTTTTAAATTTTCAATATCAGATTTTGGATCGATCTTGGAACCAGTAGCTACTGAAGAAACCAACCGAGGATCGTCCTTTGCATTTTCTTCCTGGATAACTTTTTGTAAATCAATCTTACCAATTGGTTGATAAGAAGATTTATTTGGATTCAAAGGTTGCTTAGTAAAATCACGTTCTTCTACTTCAGGTTCATTCCAATCATCTTCATCCTCTTGTTCCTCTCTTTTAGGTTTTTCAACCACAGTTTTATGATTAACAGATTGAGAAGCATGCGTTGGCGGTGGTGAGGAAACCGATTTCTTTGTCGGAAAGGATTTTTTTGGTTTAGAACTAGGGGGTGCCGCTGTTTGAATGGAATAACGAGCACCTGAAGCAGCACTGACTCTAGCCAATATTTCATTTTCATTTAGATCATCTTCGTCTCTAGCAGTCACTTGAATGTGGTAGCCCTTTAAGACTTGATTTGCCACAGTGGCGAAATTGGATGCAAATGAAGCTCTTGGTTTCATTGAAGCAGAATCTGGACACCAACCTACTAAGATCAATTTTTCCACATCTGAGCCTGGTGGTGAAACACGAGCTAAACCAAATTGAACCTTGGTTTCATCGAATGATTGTAAGAATTCGGAAAAATCAGAACCTGTCGATTCTGGGAAATATTCTTTCTTAGTGTTTGGTGAAATGATTAACCATGTTGTGTCTGAGTCACCTCCTCTAACAACTTTTAAATATTCTTGGTTGATTTCCTTTGAGTGAGTAGTACAATTGACTGGTTCTAATGCCATCTTTAGGTGTTATCTATAAAATATTTTGATTATTTATGATGGATTGTTTTATAATTATGGTGTTATTGTCACTGTAACAGTTCTAGTCCGTATTTGTTTCGAACGGACGAAGACCCCTTTAACAGAGAAATCAAGATTTATAACAGCGGGAAACATACCTCGTGTAAAGTGACGAGACATAATTAAACCAATATGTAAAATTATCTACAATTTGTCCTTGATTAGTAGCAATGAACCAGATATATTGTATAATATAGTGTATGGATGTTGCATGGAACGTTGTTATTTTTGTTTATATGTTTTCTAATGATAGTTAACATATGTATTTTTTTTATTCTTCTTCGAATTAAAAAAAATACATATGTTAAATTTGTTCTTGCACTCCAAATGTAAAATCAATAACTTTCCAGTTTTTAGTTGATTTCTTCTTGGCTTAAGTAGTTCATTATTTTCAGGAATTATTATAAAGATTACCTAGTTGGGTTAGTCTAACTGAACAATACTGGTACCTTTAACAAAAAATTTCAGATAATAATTATATCTGTATACTATTAGATTATCCCAGTCAAGAGATTGTAAAAGAAAACAACTAATTTATTATCCATCGAGAATTTCATTGCTATTAATATCTACAAAACACACTATTATCCAACTTCGAGGAGTTACCCTCTTCCTCGTCTTGCAAGTGGCGCAACCAAGAAATTTTTGGCTATTACAAACAGCAAAGCAACTCTGATCCATTGTGTCTGTAATGCTTCTTCAGGGCAATTACTCCCTAAAGTTGCCTTTTTGACTTTATTAATATTCAAGACATTTATGGATGGGTAAGTCTCAATCTTATATTCACTTGAAGCCCTTGTATAATCCTTTTCTAAGCCCCAAAGATGCAAAACGTCGTGCTCCGTTAACAAAGAGTGACCTCAGATCTTCATCATCCCCATTGAGTTTAAGGATCCCTCTTTTAAAATTCCCCAGCGTAATAGGTCATTGCTCAAGTCGAATTAACAGACTTTACAATGAAGATACATTTTCCATAAATATATTGAAATTGCCTACTAGATTCCAGGAATTGTCCATAAATAAACCTAATTCCTTGAAAGGGAAAGAGGTTCCATCGCCAAGGAAATCATCGCTTAACATTTCTATATTTGACGGCCATGGTGGTGATGGTAGAGTCTCTAAATTATTAGCATCTTCATTACATGATGCCATTGCCAAGGCTCATTCACCTACAAAACAAGATTTTTTTCATCTATTAGATTCATATGAACAATTAATTGGTGGTCCATACTGGAGGAATTTAAATGCTCATAGGGAATCATTTTGGGATAGATTTATTGTAAATTGTAATACTAAGCAGGAGCAAGTATTATATGGCTCGGATCACAACCTTCACTCTGGTCCAAGAATGATCTTTGATATGCATGGGAATATCATCGATAAGACTAGTCTTTTAAATTTTCATGAAAGGTTAAGAATATATTATACTTTCATGAAATTTGATTTGGAAAATTGTTGCGGATTTGAAAATAGTACGAATAAGGATTCAATGTCCTTCCAAGAAAGAGTACAAAAATTTCAAGGAGGGTCAACTGCGTCTTCAATCTTTCTATCATCATTTGATGAATCTTTGGCAATAGATGAGTCATTTTTCATGAATCCTAGAGGCTTGTTGAAATTAGTAGTCACACAAGTGGGAGATAGTAAGATTCTTCTATGTGATCAGAATGGGGTCGCTCACAGTCTCACTAAAGTACATCATCCAAGTTCAAAGAGAGAATTTAAAAGGCTTCAAACCACAGAGATTAGCAACAAAAATGAGAAAGATGAAAATAGGGAGGAAGATAAGGATTCCTTTGGCGAAACGAGATTTCTCAACAATTTCGCTAATACAAGATCGTTTGGTGACATAGTGGGAAAAAGAGATGGTATTTCATGCGAACCTGATATCTATTCGTATCTAATAGGCGACACGTCCTTACTGCCCCACGCTGAAAAATCAAAATTACAATTTGGAGGTGAAGAATGCTTTATCTGTTTAATTTCTGACGGTGTTACTGATCTTTTATCCGATCAAGAAGTTGTTGACTTGATAACATCAACTGTAAACCTAAGAAGTTCCAAAGAAGCCACACCACAATATGTATCAGAGGAAGTGATCAAGTATATTCAAGCAATAGGTGGCAAACATGCAGACAATGCGACTTGTCTCGTATTAAGACTACCCAACTGGGGGAACTGGCCGATGATTGATAGGACCGGTGCTGTGAGAGAGGAAAAGTTAATGAATTCAGGTACATTCAGCGACTAAACCCGGCAAAGATTTGTAACCATATTATATATATCCATATTCTTGTATAGGAACCTCAATTTAAGTATTCTTCTATGTATGTACCATTTCGATTACGGCTAATTTTATTATATGGATCGGTAAAATATTTAAATTTCTAGTGGGGACACTCGACGCAAGAAATTAAGAAGTGCACCAAATTCAATTTTGATGAAACTTTAAGGAAAGATACATTTCATCAAATAAAATTGTTTTCTTGTTAATTCTTCTCATTTAGGATAACCAATTATCAGTTCATAGGAATAGACGAACTAAGGTTTTAACTTTTACTGTCCAATAGGCAAACAATGCCTCCAAGTAAATATATCTTAACTCCTCCGGATGATCTGTATCCATACATATCTAGCAATGAAAATGACCAAAAGCAAAAAAAAGTATATCCTGATTTTGAACCATGGCTACATACTAAAATAGAAGATGAGATCTTAAACAATTTTGTATCTAAAGGGTACTACACAACTTCAAAAGTAAATTTCGAAACCATCTCTGCAAGATCATCACTAAACGAATCTCTACCTAAAGTATCTTCTAAATTGGCGAACCAACTCTCTAAAGTGTTGCAAATAAGAGAAAATGAAATAAATAAAATTTTTTCTGACGATATTGATGATGATCCATTGAATCGTAAGAGTCATTCAACACAACGTCCACATTCTCATGCAAGATTCTCGGTATCAAGTGGTGCTAGTTTTCGTTTACCTAATAGAATTACCTTAACAGACCATCGTAAGGAACTATGGCTTCAAGAGTTAAGTTCGCCATATGTATCATTATCCAAGATCTCCAAACACATACCGCATGGTTTGAAAAGAAGACAAGTATTAGAACAATGCTACTTGAAACAGATTCCCCTGGAAAGAGCAATATGGCTAATCAAATGTTGCTATTCTATCGAATGGAAGGCATTGACTATGAAACAGAAGGCTACTCAGGAAGAAATAGATAAACAACTGTTCAAAGAGTGGACTGATAATTTCGTGTATATAATGGAAAAACTGGTATTTGAGATGACTCAACATTATAACGATACTAACAAGTTGAAAGTATGGAAAATACAAGTCTTTTATTTTTTGAAATTATTGGGTAATTGCTATGCTCTAGGTCTTATTGATAAGGAGATTTTCCACCACTGGCTGGTAGAATTTGTAGCGAAAGTGGAAAATTTCGAATTTATACCTTTAACATTGCATATGCTGACAATCTTTTGGAACGATATTTGTCAACCTATAGAACCTAAGCATGTGAGTAACAATATGCAATCTGACCAATCATTATTTCTCATATCGAAAATGGCTGATATGCTCTTGCAGAAATATTCCACTATACATCAGAGTAGATCAATGATTAATGATGAAGAATACATTATTAACGACATAAAGAAAAATAATAAGCTAAAAGAATCAATACTGGGAATATTAAGCAAATTGGTAGGAAAACTATTTCAAGAACAAACATTAGAAGCTTTTTTGTTCCCATCCACAAGTTGGGATATGTATAAACCTCATTTATATGAAATCATGAACTCATTGGACGCTTCTCTAGAAATGAAAGCAGAAATAAAAAAGAAACTGGAGTTGGTGAGTTACAGTAATGAAGCCTTAAAAAAGAGCCCCTGGATAGATAACAATGGGGATAAAGATAGCAACACGTTCAATGGGGAAAGTCCAATAATTATTAAAATGAATAATGCGAACATGAATTTAGATATAATACAAATACATGGAGTTGATACAAAATTCACTGAGAAACTGGATGATAACCCAACTGATTTCGACTGGGCATTATATATGGATCAACATCCTCTCACGGTAAACCATATAATGCAGGCTATCATTTGGTCCATACATCCTTCAAGACAACATCACTACGAATCACATCAACTTGTTGCTAAACTACTACTTTTAAAGATTAATTCTATTGAAGGAATACAGGAATTTGAAATTGAAGATACAATCTGGACATTGGTTTTCAAAATTGCTAAATTATCAAACACAAACAGAATGTTACAAATATCGTTACTATCGTTATACAGTCTTTTAAACATTCTTATAACATACGGTATTTTAAAAGTACCGACATACATTAGAAAATTGATCAGTTCTGGTGTTCTTTACCTACCAAATTCTAATGACAAATTTATTCACTGTAACATTCTCATTAACCTGAAGATCTCCCCATTAATGAAAAGTCAATACAATATGGTATTAAGGAATGTGATGGAGTATAATGTTTCGTATTATGAAAAATATAATTTCGACCAGTTACAAAAGGATGCTGATGAAGTTAAAAACAAGATTTTAAATTCTGAAACCTTAGAATTAACGCATTATCCATTGAGTGTAAAGACAATGGTGGCAGATTGGTATTTGGGACACTTATGTTCCAATGTTATCAGTGCTGTCGATAAAGAGTTTTTGTTAGAGAATTTTCAAATTTTCTGTGTGCATCTAAAATTTTTTCATCATTATTATAAGTGGGTTGAATTCATTGTTTATCATCAGCTATTATCAGATATAATTGCACTGGAAACGCTGATGGATATCTTATTATGCTATGAAAAATTATTCTCTCAGTTTATTAACAATCATATTCTCTTTACTAAAACCTTCATATTCACTTACACAAAAGTCCTAAAAGAAAAGGACCCTGAGATGTATAAGATAATTTCCTTTGCATCATTTTGGAAGTTTTTCATGAAGAACTTTTCTTTAGTATTAAACATTGATACTGATCTACGAACCGAATTATCCATTGTATATGAGGAAGAAAAGACCAAACATGAAAACCTCCAATCAAACAAACAAGAATCTAAAGAGATATATCTCGAAATTAATCGATTAAAACCAGGTGATGCGGACAGCGATTGGACATTTTCCGCAGTATTTCAGACAAATATGAAGAATTTACTAAGTTTAACGAACACATTCAGTAACGAGGAAACTTTTAGAATTAACTTGCTTTTGTTAATGGTAGTTAACTATGGAGAATATAACAAATTCATGTCTATCTTCTTGAAAAGAAAGAACTTTAAAAAAAATGATTTGATACGACTCATCTCATTCAAACTTCTCACTTTTGGACAAATTCAGAATATTTTGGGTATAAAATTCGTTCTTCCATTCTTAACCATCCAAAGCACAAAACATGGGCTATTTTTTGAATCACACAAGAGAAAATATATTAAGGACAATTTTGTAAAAATTATAGAAGCTTGTGAAAATGACTCTGATGAATATTATGAAACTTTTCTGATGTTAATAACTGATTTTGGAACTTTAAAGACATTGAATGGGTCCACGAATAAAATACTGATTAAATGCTTTAAAAAGAACAGTACGAGTTCAATGCATATCATCGAGGATTTACTCCATGTCGGTATTCCAAAAGAACTACATGATGCGGAAGATGATCATACACTAGAAGAAACGAAACCGGCTGATTTGTATGCTAGGTTAGATTTTTCAAACCTGTGGATATTTCAGGCTTATACTGAATACCAAGTTCAGGAGTTACTATCAGAATGTAACGATAGTTACAGCTCAGAACAGGAATTAAAAGTATTTTTATTCGATATACTTGATTTAACAGGTCCTAATGAATTAAGTACAAAGTTGTTTGAAAAGATTTCATATCCGCAAACAATTGAAATAATTGTGAAGATATTTGAGAATGATTTTTTTCAAAAATGTTTATCTGCTACTGATATGGGCAAAGAATATTTGGTGACCATTCTTGAACTAGCGTCATCATTGTCAAAGAAATTGCAAAAAGATGAGTCTAGTGGTGTAACAATAAATGAAACAAGTTTAAATTTATTCGGTAAGATAATGTCTTATTTTGCAAATCTTGAATCAACAAAACTAGCTGAATTGGAATGTGTGATTGATGTTTACATGAAATTGTTTTCAGTACATCAAAATGCAATATTCGAATATATCATCAATTCTGTGCAAGAAAGGAGAACAAGTCAAGATGCTCTAGACTTTATTGATGATATGTTTACTCTCTTTGATAGAGTCACATTCAGTTTAAGGCTAAAACTTATGCTATATGAAATTCTATCATCATTAAAATCATATAGTATTTACGTGTCAACCAGAGGTGATGAAAGAGGTTTAACAAAGCTTATTATACCACCCAAAGTCCAAAAAGTACCACCTTTTCAAGTGTCATCATTTCTCAAAGAAGATAAAGGTACAAATGATCCAGAAAGTCTCGAGCTTGGTATATTAACAGTAGACGAGACTCATGATAATCCCAAGAAAGACAAGTGGTTCCTATATAACAAGAAGGAAAAACTTTATACGGCCCAATTCAAGAACGAACCATACCATAATATTACTAACTATCAATCAGATGCTACCAGTTCCTTTAACAATACATGTTTGAATCTTAGTTTGTTTGATGCTTCCTATGAAAGGAGGAACCCATGTTAGTAATTGTGTTTCGTTACCCGCATGGCCGCAAACCCACATTTATGAAAAATTCAATGGAAACGACTTTTAACATCAACACAGGATACCGAATAATGATAATTGTTGATTACAGATCACTGAAAATACTGTTTGCGAAGATATTATAAAAACGCCAGGCAATGGCTGTTCCACAAGGTAACAATAAATTTATTATAGAATTTCAAGAAAAACCGGTACTGGAAAATACAGATTACTCTACATTGAAACATCACAAAGTCCATTTAGAGAGGAAATTAGATCAACAAAAATATTTCACAGAGCAATTGAAGCTATTGTATATGGAGTTGAATAAAAGTAATAATTATCAAGAATTTGTTAATATACTAGCTGAAAATAAACCGCTATTACGTAAAATATTCACTCTTGAAGGTTCCAAAATGAGAACAAAGAAAATGCAACAAAAGATAGAGATAGACTGGAATAAATATGGATTGGACATTTCAGAGTATATATCAGAGAACGAACAGTTATGGGCACTTTTGAAAGAAGGGCTGTTGTAGATTTTCAATGATATAAAAAAAGGTACAGTACCGTCGAGACAAGACTCTTTCAAAGTTTGGCAGATGGATAAGATATGGACTTTGTTTTCATTTAGTGATCTACAAGTTAGAAAAGTACATTAATGGGAAAGTAGCATTCTCTCATTGGTAAGGTGTTGTAATATTCAAGAAAGTGTTCCATCATCTCTAAATATCAGTTTCATGACTATATAAATGCCCCCATTGAAGTATACACAATCGGCATCATTCTGTTTTAGTGTTCTATAGAATAAATAAGTAATTATTATTTAAGTCATTTTTTCAATTCGAAAGAGGGTGTGTCGATCATCCTAATTGGACAGTGCGAAAAAAGTCTATGGGTTATTAGCATTTATTAATCATCATCAAAATATATCATTCAGGAACATCTCTTATATTGAAAGGGTTTAAACATCACATTACTATCGATTAATTAATGTTTTTGAGACAAACAAATTTGCTGGCAAGAAGAGGACCTCTGCTATCACGCCCAATAATAAGGTTAAATTCCACCTATAAATCTATCACGCAATTAACCAACTTAGAAGAATTTCAAAATTCCATCCAATCAGATTCCAAATTATCTGTTATAGATTTTTATGCCACTTGGTGTGGTCCATGTAAGGCCATGGTACCTATAATTTCCAAATTGATTAAAGAACAACCGGATATAACATTTTATAAAGTTGATGTTGATGAAAGCCCGGATATTGCAAAACATTGCAATATAACAGCAATGCCAACATTCGTGTTCGCTAAAGATGGTAAGCTATTAAGAACTGTGGTAGGAGCTAATCAATCTGCTTTGCAAGAAGGTATTGAGGAGTTGAAATAAGGAAAAAAAACATTATTTAAATTAAATTATAAAATGATAATGTCATTAATTTGTCATATGATTCTTTTTTTATAGTTTTTTTGTTTCAATATTCACTTTCAATTATTAATGTTTACTATTAGTTTTCTTCTTCTTCTGTTATTAATAATTCATTCCTTTAAGCTTTTGACTTTTGTCAGAACGGCGTCTTTCTTGTAATACTTCCAGATTCTTGCGTTACAATCTCCACTACCAGTGGCAAAAAGCCTGTAATCGTTACTATTTTCATTTTCATTTGCAACTGCCACTGAAATGACCGAATTTTTGTGACCTTGTAACATCAAGATTGGATTTCCAGAATCTTTATCCCAAATAATTACGCCACGATCTTTTGATCCAGAGAAAATATACTTATCATCATCACTGGTAGCTACGGACAAGACAAAATCCTTGTGGCCAACATATGTCATTTGGCATTTACTTGTGGTGGATGTCTGTTCAATTGGAGTTTTTGCTAAATTCCATAGTTTTACCGTTCTATCTAATGAACCAGAAGCTACATTTTTCCCATCCCTAGTAAATACTACACTATAAACAGAATCCTTATGACCATTCTCATTATCATTGTCTGAATCTAGTCTTTCAACTAAGAATCCAGTAGATGCATCCCATATCCTCACAGAACGGTCTAGAGATCCTGCTGCAATTAATTTACCATCCTTAGGGGATACTGCTACTGTTGTAACACCATCCTCGATAGATAAAGTCAGTGAACATTGACCAGTTTTCAAATCCCATATTCTAATAGACCTGTCACCAGAACCAGAGACTAATTTGTTTCCATCTGGGAAATAGTCTAACGAGTAAATATCTTGCTCATGACCCTTTAAGACCATAGCAATTTTCCTTTCCTTAATGTTCCAAATTCTGATTAACTTATCCTCTGCACCTGTAGCCAAAAACTTACCATCAGGTGAGAAACAAATTGCACGGATATATAGATCTGATGTAGCTGTAACAGTTTCATTGCCTTCTGTCTGCGTTGCCACTGTTGCTGGATTTGTTGTATCATCTAATAATTGTGCATATAATTTACCAGTGATCACGTCAAAAATTTGAGTTGTTCTATTACAACCAGTTGCCAAGTATTTACCATCGTTACTGAATTTCACGCAACAAACCACAGAATCATGATCCAGAGAAAATAATAAATCAACATCCATTTCATTTTCTAAGGCTGGGTTGAAAAACACAGAATATTGATCTGTTTCTTTCTTAAATTCAATGGGCAAATTTATCATGCTAGTATCTAAGAGAAAGGATGGTATAGATTTTGTATGTTGGAGTTTTTCCTCCGATTTGACCACTGTATCTACATTTTGCTGTTTTTCTTGAGTTGAAGGTTTCTTATTTGTCTCAGTAGTCTTTGGGAAAAGATTAGCATTAATGTGAGGAATAAAAGAAGCTGAAGAAGTAGTTAGTTCTGGTGCGGTAGTCAATTTCTGACCTTGAGGGGACGATAAAGGTGCCAGTTGTTGAACATTCTGAGGTTGAGCTTGAGGTTGTGACCCATTTACTTGTTGGTTTACAACAGGTAGAACAGTTGTCGGTACTTGCGCGGTCGATACCACTGGAGGATGAATGACAGCACCACTGGGTACATTTTGGATGGCATCTGTAGCAGTGGCAGTGTTTGCAATTGGTACAGTCTGCTGCTGTTGGCCTTGTC
This sequence comes from Naumovozyma baii, assembly GCA_030568095.1. Classification (NCBI taxonomy): domain Eukaryota; kingdom Fungi; phylum Ascomycota; class Saccharomycetes; order Saccharomycetales; family Saccharomycetaceae; genus Naumovozyma; species Naumovozyma baii. The sequence goes on from JAJLTG010000016.1 coordinate 162,260, forward strand.
TATCTTGCCCTTGCGCATTAAGACTAGCCAATTGAAGAGTTTTTTGTTCCAACTCGGCTCTTAAGACGGTTATCTCGTCTTCATAGCCATCTTTTACCTTCCTATGGGCCAGTTCCAACTCATAGACAGTATTTCTAATCTGTTGCATCTCTGCTAAATACTGATTCAGCTTCAAGTCGTAGCTCTTCTGGTCTTGTAAACGGAATGAATTAGCTTCCTGAGATGCTTGCATGAATTCCTGTTGTACAGCTTCTAGCAATTCATTGACTTTCTTTGTTGTGTTAAGATTAAGCGACGACATTTTTTCTAAAAGTGCAAATTGTGCTGAGTAAATGAGACACCTATATCCACTACAGTATACCGTTTTCTTATGTATTTGGAAAGTATTGGCAAATGAGTGGGTTGAAGTAGTGTTTTGTTATTCAATATATAAATTTCAGATATGGTGGTGATCTGCGGGTAACCAAAACAGGAAGCATTAAGACAAGCAAAGTGAGTTGATTCGAATTAAACAGGAACAATATTATTTTACATCGTTAAGATGATAGATTGATATAAATTGTAAGAGAGTTCCCTTTTTTTATTTTATCTGTGTGTATTAGAGATGGATCCATTGACGCAATATAAAAATTCTGTGAAGGAACAATTGGATAACTCGGAGTTATTGATAGCTAAGTTAATACATGAAAATAGTCTGCTGACGACCAAGAATGAGGCATATTCACAAGAAGTAGAGATGTACCAATCACAGATCAAGAGTCTGAAGAGTCAAGTGCAGGAATTACAAGATGTTCGAAATAAGCAAATTGAAAACCTCGAAGTTATTAAGGATTTGTTTGAACATTTATGTGGGGTGAGAGTGCATAAATCGTATGAAGATGATACGGGACTTTGGTTTGACACTTCCCAAGGTTCTAATACAGGTGTGATGGATTACAAACTTGGGTTTGTGAAGGGAGAGGGATTAGAGACGGATGTTATATATATTCCCCTACTGAAACAAAGAACTGTGGAAGAATTAAAAATTTTACAAAATAGATTACCTGCATATATGTTTGACACGTTAAGTTTCCCATTGAAGTCACTAAATCAATTTTACAACAAATTGTCGAGGTGTTTGAACAAAAAGACAGATACAACGTAGATACAGCTTTTAAAAATATTTAAAATACATATGGATCAAAGATCAAGCATCCTGTAAGACTAAACTACCATTTTCATTAACGATCAAACTTTTCAAAAACTTTTTCTTTTCATCTTTGTCCTTCATTGTTTTCAAGATCTTGTATAAAGATTGGCCGCTCTGAAGTATCACTTTGTTGCTTTTCTTTTCGACCTTCTTCTCCTTCTTGGTAGCAGTCACTTCCGGTTTTTTTTCAGTTTGCTTCTTGTTGGCATTGGTAATTTGCTGCTGCTGTTGTTCTTTTAGTTTCTGTTTCTTGCCCTTATACAAACCTTTCTGGTACTTTTCGTCTTCACTGATGCATTGTGTGTGTTGTTTATAGCTCACCCCATCGTCAAATGTCTTGGAACAATCAATGCAAGTGTAATAAGCGTCTGGACAGCGGTAGTAATGCTTTTCAGTGTTTTTCTTTGGCACGGTATCGTTGCAGACTTCACAGTTGAAGGTAACCATTATAGCAATGCTGATATTTACGTTGATGACGGGTGTCCTGTGTAGTAAACCTGTGGAAGTACAAGTAAGCTCATCGCAGAGAAAACTCTTTAAATTTTTCACTGGCGTTTTTCTCGTGCGGGTCTCTGTCGTTTTACAGTTATAGAAAGTGAATGTTCTGCTAGCTGGCACTCTGCTGTGTGGCACTGAATCTTGCATAGAATGAGCAATAATAGATGGTAACCGACACTGGCTATTGTTTGCACATATGCCATATCAGTTAATCTCCGGGCCTGTTCGTTACATATAGATCAATAATAAAATGGAAAGATAGTCTTAATACAACCAGCGCCAGTACATACAATATAAAATATTCCTAGAAAGATGCTGCAAAAGAACTGTGTCTAATTTAAATTAATGGGTCAATGGACTTAATGACTCAGTTACTTAGTTGGCTAGTTCGCCAGTTGATCGTTCATTGTATGTCAAAATGAGGCAAAACAGTATATTACCCGGTCGCAATCCTTTTTTATAGGGGGAAATTGCAAAATCTGCCAATGCAAGGAAAAAACAAAAAGAGCACGTTACTATCCCACTATGCTACACATGGTAGTGTTCCTGTTGGAAGAGCTGAGACTGCCTGCACACCACTGATTGACATGCTGCATTTAAAACCAAACAACTTACTGGTCCAGAAAACTTTTAGCGAAGCCCTAGATGCCAATGCCAATGGGACACCTCTATCGCTAGACCGCGTCATTTCAGATTTCGATTACACCACATTCCACATCTCCAATTCCCCTGACGATAAAGCTATACTCTGGTTCAGTATTAAGACTAAGGCGTGGCAAAGTGTGGTGCAATGTGACCAAGACAAGGCCGGCTTATTACCATTTTTACAATCCAAATTTGAACCTTTAAAGGGCATCACAGTACCAACCTCGGTTGAAAGCGGATATGATTACACTTTACAAGCTGATTTAAACAACTTGAGTCAGGAATCCATTAATCAACTATCGTTATTGAAAGTTCTGGTGTTGAACTACCCATTCCAGTTGGCATTTAGCGAATTTTTAGAATTAAGTAACGTGCCCGTCATAGAAGAATCAATGAATTCATCCACTTCACTTTCCAAAAATCTTTACACTATCAAGTACAGAGACAACGAAAATTTTTTCATCAAACCTTCCAACGATAGAATCACCGTCATCTTTGAAACTGTGTTCCAAGATGAAACTGATAAAGTCTTTGGTAAAGTGTTTTTGCAGGAATTCGTTGACGCTAGAAAGAGAAACCGTAGCATCCAATCATCTCCACAAGTTCTTTTCTCTCATGAACCACCTTTGGAATTACAATCGCATGGATATTCTGCTACAAACGTCGACCAAAGCAGAAGATTCATCACTTTTGTCCTGTTCCCACGTCATTTCCAAACCCCTGAATTGCAATTCTCCAGTGTGTGTCAATTGGCCCTATTTAGAAACTATTTTCATTATCATATCAAGTGTTCTAAAGCTTACATGCATTCAAGAATGAGATATAGAGTGGATTCATTCATTAAAGTGCTAAATAGAGCCAAAATGGACGAAGACGAATCGGAAACTACCACATCTGCAGAGGAACCAGTGCAAAGAAGAACATTTACAGGTAGAAAGATGGCCAACTAATTGAATATAATATAACATAATGCAATATAATATATAAATAAATATATCTTTGTTTATGACATCCAAACCCGTGCCAAGCGATACTTTCGTTGCCCAACGCTGGTGGCGACGACTCCTTTAAAACTGAAAAATTAGCAGAAGTATCTTTATTTTGAAACAAAACTGGCCCAAGTCATAGAAGAGATAAAGGGAAATACCAAGTCATTGCGAAAGATATGTCCTTCTTCGGATTTGATGCATCACATCCTAACGGACGCCATGGTAAGAAAGACGACAAACCGTTGGATTTCGATGACACTTACGGTGGTTACGACGAGGAAGAAAATGATTACTTAAACGCTGAAACTTTCGGTGCAGATGTAGAATTGGGTAACGACTTTGATTTCGGTCATGGGGCAACTACCACAGTAAATGAGGTCCAGCAGCAACCCGTCACCAATCACAGATCTTATGTTTCCGCTACCTATCAGGGTGCCACAAACAATGCCATGTCTCAACAAGTTGATCCAAATATGGAGTTGAAGCCAATGGAATCATTATGGACAGGTAATCCATCTCAACCTCAACCTCATGTATTATCCATGGAAGAAATTGAAAGACAGCAACGTCAAATTCAAATGGGCTCTGGTGGTCACCCACGCGGTATGCCACCACAACAAGGTTTCATGAATATGCCACAAAATTTCAATGTCCCACCTCAAGCTTTTCATCAGCAGCAGCAACAGCCAATCCACATACCACAACAGAACAATGAAGGTCAATTTATTAATCAATATAATCATCATATGGCTCCACCTCCAGGTATGCAACCTGTGTCAGCTCAATACCAGCAATTGAACCCTATGTTTAACCAACCTCCACCACGCCCTCAGGTTCAACAGCAACAACAACAACAATACCCTCAAATGTACCCTACCCCTCCACAAACATACCAAGATATGCAAATGCAAGCTCCACCCCCATCACAACAACAACCAGTGGGCGTTCAACCTCAACCTCAGACCCAACAGCATATAATGCAAATGCGCATGTCTACATCTGGCTCCCAATCTCCTGCGAACTTTCCATCCCAATCTGAACTACAACCCCCAATGAACATGGCACAACAACCAGAACCTCAAGAAATGATTCCATCATCTGTGGCTACTGGTCCAATTCCAGATAACATTGGAGCCTCACCACAATCGGATAACCATCTTTTGGCTGAATCTCCAAGAAATATTCTTAGACAAAATCAAGTATCACGTGGCAGCATGAAACAATCTCAACAAAGAAGAGAACCATTGACTCCTGAAGAGCAAAAGAGATTACAAATTCGTCATGCCAAAGTGGAAAAGATCTTGAAGCACTCCGGTGTGATGACCCCTCGTGATAAGGATTTTATCACTCGTTATCAATTGTCTCAAATTGTTACTGATGATCCTTACAACGAGGATTTTTACTTCCAAGTTTACAAGATTATTCAAAGAGGCGGGCTCGCAGGAGAATCTAATAAAGGTTTAATTGCTCGTGCTTATTTGGAACATTCTGGTCATCGTTTAGGCGGTAGATATAAACGTGCTGACATTGCCTTGCAAAGAATGCAAAGTCAAGTGGAAAAGGCTGTCACAGTGGCTAAGGAAAGACCTCAAAAAAATAAAGATCACTCTGGTGAGAACGTAGGTCGTGAAGGTGTCCTTGGTAAGATTTCATCTTCCATGAATAGTAAGGCTCCACGTAGACAATTATTGATTCCAACTCCCAAGAGTACTGATGATTTAATCAACTCTGAAGATTTTAATACTAGAGAAGATTCCGATGCAGCCACACCTGCTTTGGAAGAAGTGACTCAACATTTGGGTAATGTGGAGATTAATCAAGCATCTAAGACAAGAAGAAGATCTTCATATGCATTTTCCTCGGTGGACCAAAATTCTGTCCTATCTCGTTCTGGTGGTAGAAAGTTTGTCCTATCTCAAATTGAAACCGTATATGAAGAAGTATTAGAATTGGAAGCTAATTTGAGAAGTGGTAAAGAAATTAATAGTACTTTGTTATGGGCAGCTCTTCACATCGATGATGATGCATATGAAGTTTGTCCTTTCATATCTATGCTATCATTTGAAAAAGGTGTTAAGATTATGCCGCGTATTTTCAACTTTTTAGACAAGGAACAAAAATTGAAGTTGTTACAAACTTTCTTTAGCGAATTATCTCACTTGAATATCATCATCATTAGTTCTTATAAGACAAACCTCTCACCATCTGATAATCAATTAAAGAAAATTGATCTTTTCCAAACTGTGTTCTTGAAGATTATTGTCTCCTTCTTATCTAATAGTTCCAATTTCGTGGAAATAATGGGCCTATTATTACATTTGATCAAGAATAACAACGTGTCATTCATATCAACATCTAAGATTGGGTTGAACTTAATTACGGTGTTGATTTCCCGTGCAGCCTTAATCAGACAAGATTCTAATAGAAGTAATGTTCTATCGTCACCTGAAATTTCAGCATGGAATGAAATATATGACAAGTTATTCACCTCTTTAGAGAGCAAACTTTCATCCATTTTCCCACCACAAGAATATACAGATAAAGTAATTAAGATCATGGCTACAGAAACACATGCGGGTCCTATTGAATCCATATTTTATGATCAATCATATATTTGGCAATTTTTGGCTTCGTTGGCTTTAAGTGGTAAATTGAACCATCAGCGTATAATAATTGATGAAGTCAGAGATCAAATATTTGGTACCATTAACACAGCTGAGGACTTGCTAAAGAATGTCACACCAGATAATAAATCTAACGCAATTTATAGAAGAGAAAAACTATATCAAGATCTAAACTTATTCTTGAACGTTATGGGTTTAGTTTCAAGAGATGGTGAAATTTCGGAGTTGAAATGAACGCCATTATGATGTGAATTATTATTAGTCAAACCAAACATATAGTGTATATATTAAGTAAATTGTATAATTTAAATGTAATTTTTTTTCATCCCTAAAGATTATTTCTAAAAGAGTATATATATTTATCATACTTGCATAACGATGTATTGTTGTATTTATGAGAGTAGGTCATATTTATCACAATCGATAAGTTGGTATAGAATCCTAAATAGCAGGTTTTTTTTTCTAAAGTGGATAAATGAATTTTTCGTTCTCCAAATCAGTTAAATCCAATTGAGCAGTGTTTGCTATAATATTTTGACCATCGAGTTCAATAAATCCTTCTTCTTTAGCTCCTTTAATCTTTGCCAACCTTTTAATATTTCTTCTTTTTAAGATGAAGAAAATTATAATAGCCAAAACAGGGGCCAAAAAGAATGAAAGTACAATTTGAACAATCCAGGCAGGGATGAATCTAGGTGCATCTTTCTCTTGCCATAGTTGTGGTGATATAATATTGGCGATACAGTACCAAAACATAACAAGAGCATTTCTGGTGATTCTTTTGGTATAACCAGAGCAACTTGTAACGTTCCAACTAAACATCAATACCCATGGAATACCAAATAATGGAGATGCTAAACATAACATTGCTAAGAGGGGGATATTTTTTCCCCACTGGATTGAAACCATGGCGATGGAGGCAGCTAGAGAAGGTAGTGTCCAAAATACTACTGAGTATGCTGTGAAGTTCTTCTTGTATAACAAAAAAACAGTGGCAATTATTGCACACACAGAGGCAAATCCGCCTGATGCAATTGAAACTAATGTAGTGTCTAGATTTGATGTGTGTCCAATATTTTCAAATAACATATTTTGCATATATGTTAAATTGTTAGCCAATTGTTGAAAAAGGAAAAAGGCACTAAATAGCCATGAAATTGGATCTTTTAAGGCTTCGATTATTTGATATTTTTTTATTACCTTCTGTTCAATGGAAGAGTTGGAACTTTTTTGTACTCTTCTAATAACCCATACTTTTTCTTTCTTATCTAGAAATTTGGCATCAGTTGGATTATTCGGATAAATGACATATACAATTAAGGTCATAAGGAAAGTCATACCACCAATAATGATCATAAACAATTTCCAAATATGAACGTGTGAATGAGCATGTAGAATCCCATAAGCTATTAAAGAGACAAATATACCACAGCCGATACAACTACTGTAAAATATAGGAGAATATGCATTTTTCTCATTTGGAGTCAAGAATTGGTTCATGGTAATATTCAAAGTTGGAACAGCAATGGCCTCGACAAAACCTAGAAAGAATCTCAACGCATAAATACCTTGATAATTGAAAGCCACACAGTGTAAAAATATAATAATTGTCCATGAAGTACACATGAATGCCATCACTTTACGAATTGGAAATTTCTGTACCCAGATCAAATTGGCTAATCCTGCGATATAACCAACATAAAACAAAGTATTTGCATTATTATATCTATCTTGGGTCAAATGAGTGTCATCCGACAGTTCAAATATGGAGGCATATGATAGAGTAGCTTTATCAGAGTAAAGAAGAAAATCAATGGTAGCAGTTAATGACACTACGATCCATGCCACTTTCCTTCTCAATCTTTTCTCCTGTCCTGGTGTTATTTCTGGAACAGACGCATCATTTTCTTCCATAAATGCAAAAGTTGCATCTGCATCCCTAGAACTGATAATTTTGTATTCCCCTAAATGGTCTGAGTCAATAGATATGTCAGAGGACCCTTCTGTAGTTGCTATTGTACCATTTTTCTTGGAGTCCATGATTCCTTCGCTAATCTTCTCAACTATGGACGAGTTTGATGAGTGTTGTAAAGCTATTAGATCTGACATTGTTTAATTAGTAGTTTGATGATGTAGAATCAATTAAGAGGAATTGACATCAGCAACATGCTCTTATAAACATTCTCAAAAGACCTTCCCTTAATATACAAAAATACTGAAAGCTCAAACTGGTTTAATGAAGTGATTTCTTGCATCAAGATTAAATGGGAAAGGTATTAGATTTCTCGGAGTTATAGCCATCAACTGCATGGACAATATCGTGTCAAAGTCAGAGTGAAAGTCATTGTTCTTATGCACTTGTTTCTGTCAATTAGTGAAAAGTTTCTCGATCCGAGTTGTCTTCGGAGTCTCCGAGGAAAAAGTCTCTAGGATTTCTCATCGATGGTTGTACCAGAACGTCACATTTTAGCTCTTTAACTGGCTGGATGTACCGTTATAAACATTTCAACCACACTGTAAAGTCTCTTAAGGTGAGGATATGGTGGTAATCTACTTTTTTTTATTTTTTAAAGGGAAGATCTTAGAAGGAGAGAAAATAATTTTGCCAGAACACAGTACATTGTTGTTAGTAGAACATCTTTAAAATTCAACCACATGCAAAATTCCAAGAATTCTATTTCTTACTACTTATTCATCAAGCCATTGTGTTTTTGCCCAATCGCCTGTTAAATAAGGTTGTTCTTATCGCAAACAATTATTCGTAGATAAGAAAAACTGTGCATAAAGCAACTCATACGAGATAGAAAAAACTGAAACATATTTAATAATTCTGGCTTGAAATGAATAATTGTTTTAATGGATTTAGAAGATTAGAGTTTTTCTCTCATTTTAAAGACAGTATAAATCAGCTGGTATAGAATATGCCAGTAAATATTCAAGCAATTCCACTATCTATTGATGGATTTTCAAGTTACGGATCAATTATATCTCCAGATGAACAGATTAATGGTAAAGGACAATATCACCAAGTTAATGCTAATCAAGGAACTGCAAAAAAACTATTACAAGTTTCACAAATTGAAAATTCTTCTACAAACAAAGTACCCAATTGTAACATTTTTAGATGCTTTCCTCCATCACATTTGAAAAGAAGTTTCTCTCACAGAGTGATATCCACAGACGCCGAGCACAAGATTGAACATTGCATAAAAGTTCTAGAAAAACATCCTGAGAGTTCGCAAACGTTCCTCCCATTAAGTGGCCTCCGAGCAAATTTTGCATATCTTGTCGTTGTTGCGCATACTGATAGCAAGAATCTGGAAAAGCCAGACTTGAATACATTAAAGGCATTTATCTGTTGTGGAAATCAAGGTGTAACTTATGGGCGCGGAATTTGGCATGCTCCTATGATCGTTCTGGGAGATCAGGAGTATCTGGATTTTGCAGTTTTAATATATGAGACTTTGAACCCCAAGAAACCGGAATTGGATTGCGTGGAGATGCACTATAACGATGAAGATATAATCATTCGTCTGTAAACGTAAATACACAATTACACTATCATTTCTATCTAATTAAACAATCAATAATAAGTGTACTGGTTCTGTAAGTTTCCATCGAAGCAATGTAGCAAAAAATTGATACTGCTGATAATGCAAATAATCAAAATTCTTGAGATTATCGCTTATCGTGCCGGCCGATCTCTGAAAAATTAAGAAGTTTCTTCTATCTTCAATCTCTAATCCTGCAAATGATAGACAGATAGAAAGATTACAAGACTGATAAAGTGATTTTACTACTAGATAGCAATTTTTATTATCTATCAGAATCTATATCATAGATTGAGTTCGAGCAGCAATGATTTTTTAACTGATAACTTCAAATATCTTCATATAAATATTCGAGGTGTTGTTATATTAAATTACCATGCTTATTCTACATGATCATTTTATCGAAAAGACTGTTTATCAAAAGGAGTAATCAATTCCCTACACAAGTTACACGAAAAGAAAATGGTTAAGATCAATTTAGAAAATGTTCTATTATACGCAGATATCGACAATGTAGCCAAATTCCCACCTTCAAAGACGACAATTGCTGACATTTTAACGAAATCAGCCTTGGAATTTATCGTGTTATTACACAGAACCTTCAATGCCAAACGTTTGGAACTGTTGGCTAATAGAGAAATTGTTCAAGCAAAGATTGATTCTGGTGAATATAAATTCGGGTTACTACCTGAAATGAAGGCTATTAGAAATGACCCAACTTGGCAAGGTGCCATACCTGCCCCAGGTTTGATCAACAGATCATCTGAAATTACTGGTCCTCCATTGAGAAATATGTTAGTAAATGCATTAAATGCTGATGTTACCACTTACATGACTGATTTTGAAGATTCCTCATCACCAACCTGGGAAAATATGATATTTGGTCAAGTTAATTTGTATGATGCCATTAGAAACCAAATTGATTTTTCTACCACTAGAAAGGATTATAAACTAAAGGATGACATTTCCAAGTTACCAACTTTGATAGTCAGACCACGTGGATGGCATATGGTAGAGAAACATCTTTTTGTTGATGGGGAACCTATTAGTGCTTCTATCTTTGATTTTGGATTATACTTTTACCATAACGCTAAGGAATTGATCAAAATCGGTAAAGGTCCTTACTTTTATTTGCCTAAGATAGAGCACCATTTAGAAGCCAAGTTATGGAATGACATCTTTTGTGTTGCCCAGGATTACATTGGTATGCCACGTGGAACTGTTAGAGCCACTGTGTTGATTGAAACTTTACCAGCATCTTTCCAAATGGAAGAAATCATCTATCAAATTAGATCACATTCCAGTGGGTTGAATTGTGGACGTTGGGATTATATATTCTCGACCATTAAAAAATTGAAGGATAAACCAGATCATGTCTTACCTAATAGGGATCAAGTGACAATGACATCACCGTTTATGAATGCTTATGTGCAAAGATTGATTAACACCTGTCATCGTAGAGGTGTCCATGCTATGGGGGGCATGGCTGCACAAATTCCAATTAAGAATGATCCAAAAGCTAACCAGGAAGCAATGGATAAAGTTCGTAATGATAAGGTTAGAGAAATGGAGAATGGACATGATGGATCTTGGGTTGCTCATCCTGCATTAGCTAGCATTTGCAATGAAGTATTTAGCAATATGGGGACAGCAAACCAAATTTACCGTATTCCAGAGTGTAATGTATCAGATAGTGATCTGTTAAATACCGACATTGAAGATGCTCATATTACCACGGAGGGCATCAGGGTTAATTTAGATATTGGTTTGCAATATATGGAAGCTTGGTTAAGAGGATCGGGATGCGTTCCAATTAATAATTTAATGGAAGATGCCGCCACAGCTGAGGTTTCACGTTGTCAATTATATCAATGGGTCAAGCATTCTGTTGTTTTAAAGGATTCTAATAAACCAGTCACTGCTGAATTAACTACAAAATTGTTAAATGAAGAAGCTGCCAAATTGGCTGCAGTTAGTCCAGTTGGCGATAAGAATAAGTTTGCATTGGCAGCTAAATACTTTTTACCTGAAATTAGAGGAGAGAAATTCAGCGATTTTCTAACCACTTTGTTATATGATGAAGTTATTACGCCAAAAGACGCACCTATAGATTTGAGTGTATTGTGAAATGGCAAGATCTGTTCCATATATGTAACTTTTTTTCTCGTAGATGGTTTTGATTAATATAACTATGTAGTAACTCAAATGCATAGAGTGTCTTCTAAAAAATGATTACATATTATAAATGTTGCTATTTTCCTTATCACGAGAATATTCCAATTCCAGTAATGCAATGATAGAGGAAAAATAACGTAGTATTTTAGATAAGATTTTATAGATAAGGAGCAGTGGATATATAAATAGCGCATACATGGTTTTCTTCCTTTCTACTTAGATAATTGGATTCTGTCTTCCTCCAGATAAGTTGTCTTGATTTTAACGTATATACTCAAATGATTTAATTATATCATCAAGCAACCTAAAACAATGGCTAAACCAAAGTTTTTAATCCTAAACCCAAACAGCTCTGAAGTCATGACAGATGAAATGCGTCACAACATTGAAAATTGTTATGGTAAGCAAAAAGAAGCACTATTCAATCTAAAGTACTTTACAGGTCCTCCACAGGCTCCCCCTCAAATTAGTGACATTGAAACAAGTTTACAAAGTCTTAAAGAGTGCTTACCTTGCTTGACAGCAAATTATGAATCACCTTATTACTACAAAAATTTTGACGGTATTTTAGTCGCTTGCTTCTCTGATCATCCTTTGGTGCATGAACTAGCAAAGGTTGTGAAAGCTGAGAACTATAATATACCTATCGTTGGTTTGTTCAATGCCAGTCTCCAATATTGTACTTTACTCAATAGTAAACCTTTTTCAATTGTGACGTCCAACAAAGAGTGGGTATCAAATTTAAATGATGCAGTGAAAGACAATTTCGTTACACCATACATTGAAAGAAAACAATTATGGAGAGGAACCGTATCTACCGACTTACAGGTTCTTGAATTACATTCTGAAACTAATTTTGAAAGAATTGCATCAATAATTGAGAATGAAAATATAGCTAAATTAAACTCTGAAATTATCATCCTGGGATGTGCAGGCTTTTCTGGCTTGAAGGAAAAGTTGGATCAGAAGTTTGCATCTAAGAAAATAATTTTCGTTGATACAATAATTGTTGGTTTAAATGTACTTACAATGATGGAAAAGTGTAGTGGGAACAAATAATTCTGCAGTTGCGAATATTTAGATTGTATATTCAACAGCGGATGCTTACTGGTTTAATCATATGAATAGTGTTAAACTTAAATATTTCGACTAATTATATATATCTTTTTTCAAGGATGGTCCTACCCAGTGGAGAAGCACATACACCACTGCTTGAATTAAATCCTATCTTACCACGTAAAAGGACGGTTTCAACTGATCCTTTCATAACATGTCCATGATATGGTGTAAATTTATTTTTGAATAGCGTGGTTTCATTAGTAATAACAAATTTTTTTGTGGGGTCAAAAACAACCAAATCAGCATCATATCCAACCGCAATACGTCCTTTTAAATTTTGTAATCCGACTTGTTTGGCAGTGCTCTCACAGCACCATTTAACAATTTCAGAAAGTGATGCTCCGTTTGTGTAAAGTAATGGCAGACCAAACCCCAATGAGGAAATACCACCCCATGCTTCTAAAAAATTACCCTTCTCTTGAATCTTCAATTCGGGTGTACAGGGTGAATGGTCACTAACAACTGAGGTAATAATGTCATCTCTTAAAGCTTCCCATAATGCTATTTTGTTTGTTTCATTTCTAATCGGGGGACAACATTTAAGATGAGTGGCCCCATCTTCAATTGATTCAGATGCAAAACATAAATAATGAAAGCATGTTTCCACAGTCAAAGGAAGCCCATGATCATGTGCTTTTCTAATTAATGGAAGGGCTTTCTGGGTGGCTAAGTGAACAATATGAACAGGCGGAATTTTACCACTTTTTTCTTTGGAAACCAGCTCCATACAATATATAATCATTCGGATGGCATTTATTTCAAAGTCATCTGGGCGAGAATTCAAAAAGGTTTCGTATGAGCAGAAATCTGACCTCGTACAGTCATTATCTATCAAGCTCTTTATCTGTTCCTCATTTGTAATAATATCTACTCTGTTATCACTATGGTTATTATTGATGTTTTCCTTTTCAGCATGAAACATGATCGCGGTTTTCTCGTTGGATAATAAATTCATTGCTTTAATAATATATTCTTGATCAATAGCTGGAAAATCATCAACACCGGAATCAATTAAGAATCCTTTAAACCCACGGATACCGGCATTTATCAAAGGTACTAAATCATTTAAATTATCTGGAACAAGGCCTCCCCAGAAGCCGACATCACACCATAACTGATCACGGGCAGCAGACAACTTGAGTTTGAAATTGTCTATTGTAGTGGTGGGTGGTGTTGCATTTAAGGGCATATCAATAACAGTAGTAACTCCACCCGATATTGCAGCTTGTGTGCCAGTTGCGAAACCTTCCCATTCAGTTCTACCCGGCTCATTCAAATGAACATGTGAGTCTACTAAACCAGGTAATATTGTCATCGGAGATACTATATTGTATAGTTTAACGTTATAGTCACTTAACCGGCTGTCCTCTATAGTATCAATCACCACATTTTCATATATTGCTATAATTTTACCTGAATCACAGGAATAAAGAATCGTAGCTGAAATTGTTTTTGAATTAATGATCACATTAGTTGAAGCAATGGCTTCTACAGTCATTTTAGGAGGTTTTATGTTCTATCGATCTCTCCATTAAAAGAAAATCTTGGAAAAACAAGGCTAATTTTGATGATTTTAAGGTAACTTAGAAATATTTTATTTATAATTAAAATTTGCATGCCTCAGCCGGAGCACAATATCTCCAATTGATACCTAACTCATTAGGCAAATTGATCTGGATAGCAAACAGGGAGGCATAATACAGTAGCATTGATATCACATTCCTTAATCTTTGTCCAAAAACTTATCTGAATTATCTGACAATTTTGGTTTTTGTCGGGAGTCGCTTATCGCGCTGCCCGAATCGTCAGTTTATCTTCTGCAAAAGTAGCGAGATAAGATTTCACAACAATGATCGAAGCAATCTGGAAAATTCCTTGTTATTCAAAATAAACGTATTAATGTTATCGCTTGAGTCGATTTGCTTTTAGCAGAAATCAATCAATTGCCAAATCTAATATCTTCTATCTTTATATCTATCTCTTTATCATGTTAATTCCGTAATGATATGTATTTCACTACATTGCAATCAGGTTTGTTTCATCAGTATATATTTAAAACGAATAATCTCACAACATCTTAAGAACACTTTGCAATAATTATTTCTTAGTGTTTAGTTTTGTCTCTTTCAAAATATTATATAAATACCTCAGGTAGAGTCATTCATAATGTCCACAAACGATGCATTGACAGCAATCTTTAGCAACCCATCCAGAAACATATATCCTCATTCATCGATTGTCTCTCGCCACACTGACACTATTAGAAATATTAATTCTATTAATGATATAGTGGACATAGAAAATAAGATACCAAAGGTATCTGATAAAGCTATTGCTGATGAATTTGATAGTTCTTCTATCGAAGAGACAGAAATTGACACCGTTCCTTCATATAAGTCAATATGGCTTAAAATATACCATGATTATTTAATTATTGACAAAACAAATTTGGATGTTTCCTTGAAGGATTCATTCCTTTACAACCGAGATCTAAAACCTGTAGAAAAAGAGAGAAGGGTTTGGTCATGGTATAATTATCTATATTTTTGGTTAGCAGATTGTTTTAATATCAACACATGGCAAGTGGCTGCGACGGGACTGCAATTGGGTTTAAACTGGTGGCAGTGTTGGTTAACTGTATGGATCGGTTATTTCTTTGCTGCTGTCTTTGTTGTATTGAACTCCAGGATTGGTACTGCCTATCATTTATCATTTCCAATATCTGTAAGAGCGTCATTTGGTATCTTTTTCTCCTTGTGGCCGATTATCAATCGTGTCGTGATGGCTATTGTCTGGTATGCTGTCCAAGCTTGGTTAGGTGCTACACCCATATCTCTAATGCTGAAATCTATCTTTGGGAAAAATTTAGAAACTAGAATTCCAAATCATTTTGGTTCTCCTAATGCTACTACTTATGAATTCATGTGTTTTTTCATTTTTTGGGTTGTCAGTTTACCATTTGTCTTAGTAGCACCACATAAAATTAGACATCTATTCACAGTAAAAGCTGCTTTGATTCCATTTGCTGCCTTTGGATTTTTAATCTGGGCATTAAAAAGATCTGATGGTAAAATCGCATTAGGTACCCTAAGCGAATCGTCACCTCATGGATCAGAATTCTCATGGATCTTCCTGAGATCATTAATTGCATGTATTGCTAATTTTGCCGCTTTAATTATTAATGCACCAGATTTTGCCAGATTTGCCAGAACACCTGCATCATCTTTATGGCCTCAATTGATTGCTATCCCATTATTTTTCGCCATCACTTGTCTCATTGGGATCATTGTTACTGCAGCTGGATATCATTTATATGGAATTAATTACTGGTCCCCGTTGGATGTCTTAGGTAAATTTCTAGAAACATCTTATACTAGAGGAACTAGGGCTGGTGTCTTTCTAATATCTTTTGTCTTTGCGTTAGCACAATTGGGTACTAACATTTCTGCAAATTCTCTATCATGTGGTACCGATATGACCGCACTGTTTCCAAGGTACATCAATATTAGACGTGGTGCTTTATTCTGTGTCATTATGGCTCTTTGTATTTGCCCATGGAACTTATTTGCCAGTACGAGTAAATTCACCAATGCTTTAAGTGCATATGCCATTTTCCTTTCTAGCATTGCTGGTATTATTTGTGCAGATTACTATGTGGTTAGAAGGGGATATATCAAATTAACACATATGTTTTTAGCACGGAAGGGATCCTATTACATGTTTGATAATAAATTTGGTATCAACTGGAGAGCTCTTGTTGCATATCTCTGTGGAATTGCCCCTAATCTACCTGGATTTTGTGCTTCTGTAGGGAACGTTAGCATTTCTAATGGGGCCATGAGATTGTATTATTTGAGTTATCCTGTGGGGTTTCTAATAAGTTCAGTTATTTACATTGGTTGTTGTTACTTTTTTCCTGTGCCTGGTACACCAGTTAAGAATATCTTGAAAGATAAAGGATGGTTTCAAAAATGGGCATTTGTTGAAGAGTTCGAAGAAGAGTGGAGATATCAACTTTTGAAAGCAGATGATTTTGATGATACGATGAGCATTGACGATTGTGAAGGTGAAAAAATTATATATTAAAGGGTTTAATCGGACTAATCTTATTTATAAAGATTCTATAGTCAAGTAGTTGTTTAACATATCAAATTCAGTTATCCAGTTTCTTTGTGTTCTTGAGTTGTGATGGTTGGCAATTTGAAGGTAGTAAATACAAATTTTGTAAGCTGCAATGATTCTCCCGTGCAAAAAAGATCAAGTTTTTTTTTTAGTAATAATGATGGGGGAGAGATGATGATCTATTATTATATTAATTGAATCTACATATATGTATACATAAATAAGTATTCTACATGGTCCATTGTGGCAAAAACACTATTTACCCCAAACTCTTATTCTTTTCACACCTCCATCTGGAATAATGGTCAATTTAACGTATGACAACTTAATAGGCATGTTGATTACATATTCATGTTCCTTGTGAGCATAAGTCTTGCATATGGGTACTAACTCAATCATATTACTTTCAGAGTCCTCAGGATCTATTTCATATCCATGGATTTTAATGTATTGTGGAAAATTGCCTCTATAATGTGCTGTATCTACAACGATTTTACTTATATATTCTGATTGTTTCCCCAATTTAATAATTACCCAATCTGAATGATTTGGTACCCTGGATCTCTTTGTTTCCCAACCGTCTGACATATCGTGGCCCCTTCCTGGTAATAGTAAATTATTTGCAGATCCAAAATGTTGATCAGAATATTTCCATACAACGCCACCGTTCCCCACAAATGCCAAATCTGTTTCCACTTCTTTTGATTGGGGTGCTACTACTTTCCCATATAATTTGAATCTTGCAATGCCACCATCTGGGAACATCTTCAATTTCACATAATTAAACTTTTTTTCTGTTAAACCATTGACCCTTAGAATAAAATGTTTTTTGGATGGGCCACATTCAAATTTAGCAATAGCTTCCTCCCAATCCAGCTCATCTTCATTGGGTTCACTCAGTGGATCATTTTTGTATAGAGTTTCAACAGAGACGAACGGTGCATGGTTACCATTGAAAAACGCAGTATTGATCTCAGCACCAATGATATGAGCAGCAGAAACACCCATCTTAATGATAACCCAGTCGTACTCATTTTCGTTATGTCTGCGAGTTTCCCAACCGTCATACCAGGCCCCACTATGTGTGAACTTGGTGGCAGCTCGAATTGGGGCGTTTTGTTTAATTAGATTACCAGCAGATGCAAACCATTCATCCGAGAATGATACTATTTTACCACCTATTTTTTCACCTATAACATCTACTGCTTGATATTGCGATGTGATTGTGTCTAAAAAATTTCGTTCTTGTAGCTCTTCGTATATTTCAATTGTCATATTGTTTCGATAATATTTTTCTTGGAGTTATCAAAATGGAATGCTCTGAAAACCCCATGTTTATGTCCACAATAGTTACGTGTACATATATACGCCAACTGCCGCAATCCGGCGAACTTTCTCAATGTGTCTTTCTTGATAGACTGATAGATTGTTTCTTCCAATACCTTATCGCAGAAAAGCGGTGAAGCGATTTTTTATTTTTCTTTATCAGATAAAACTGAGAAGATAGCTGCATGGACAAATTCCCAGTTGACATCTTGATTGTTTTACGATAACAAACAAAACAAATAATTGGCGGGTGGATCTGAACTGTGGGATCAATCAGTATCGGAGGCATTTGTTGATTTTAATCTGTTTTCGCTAGCTATTGTCTTGAGTTCCGCATTTTTCGTGAACAAGTATTATAGACGGTTCCAAATGATATCATAGTATTCAGATAGCCGTAATAACAGAGATAAACATCTCAGTACCGTTCCATAAAAATGTACTGCTATAGTTCCTTTCGTGAGTGGTTTGCTGACCGTTCTTGTTTGTACAAGTTCGTCTTTTTTCAAAGCCATTCGGAGTTGTTGGAAAAATTAAAGGTGCAAGTAAGAACCCCCTCGAAATATTTTCTCACTAAACAATCAAATTTAACTGATTCTAACTGTTTAACCACACAAGTCAGCAAGAAATAACATCAAACTACTAATAGACAATGACTCGTCAATCAATTAAAACATATCTACAGGAAAACCCAGAAAAGATTCTGGTTTTAGACGGAGGCCAAGGTACAGAATTGGAAAACAGAGGTATCAATGTGGCCAACCCTGTTTGGTCTACCATCCCCTTCGTTAGTGAGTCCTTTTGGTCAGATAAATCTTCTCATGATAGACAGATTGTGAAAGAGATGTTTCAAGATTTCTTGAATGCAGGTGCTGAAATCTTAATGACAACCACTTATCAAACTAGTTTCAAATCTGTTTCTGAAAATACAGATATTAAAAGTTTACAAGAATATGACGAATTGCTTAATAGGATTGTGTCATTTTCACGTAATTGTATTGGGGAACAAAAATACTTGATCGGTTGTATTGGGCCCTATGGCGCCCACATATGTGCAGAATTTAATGGTGATTATGGTGAACATCCTGAAAAGATTGACTATTTCACATATTTTAAACCGCAATTAGATAATTTTTTTCAAAATGATAATTTGGATTTAATTGGGTTTGAAACAATTCCCAATGTGAATGAATTGAAGGCAATCTTGTCTTGGGATGAGTCTATTTTATGTAAACCATTCTATATTGGATTATCTGTGCATGAAAATGGTGTCTTAAGAGATGGTACGACCATGGAAGAAGTCGGAAACATTATTAAATCACTAGGTGAAAAATTAAATAAGAATTTAGTGTTGTTAGGAATTAATTGTGTCAGTTTTAAACATTCACCAGCCATTTTGGAATCCATACATAAATGTTTACAAGATATACCACTGATTGCTTACCCAAATAGTGGTGAAGTGTATGATACAGTAAAGAAGATATGGTTACCTCCAAGTAGTGAAAATTCATTAACTTGGGAAGAAGTAGTTACCAAATATGTTAATGCAGGTGCGCGTATCATTGGGGGTTGTTGTAGAACAACACCCAGTGATATTCAACAAGTTTCGAAAGCAATAAAGGGGTTGTCCAAATAATATGCATAATTGTATAATTTATTCAGTTGTTTAACAAGATCGCCTAATAACATAAGACTTTTAACAATGATTTTAATTGTTTATTTTTATTTTTTAATTAATAAGAGGAATTATTTTCCTTTGAAAAAATACATAAATAAAAAGCAAACACTGGTGCTTTTATTTAGACATATAGTAAAAATAGCTTATTTTGTAGATATTACTGGACAATTAAGATACAATAAATTAGTTGTTTTCTTCTAAAATCTCTTGATAAGGAGAATGTCATAATACACAATAGTATACAGATATCTTTTATGTATGAAATTTTTTTAGTAAAGGTGCGAGTATTGTTCAGTTTAACTCACCAAACTCGGAAATCTCAATAATAATTCCAAGAAATAATGAACAGCTCAAAGTTCGAGTGTTTAACTTTTTTTTTCTTTTATTTGGAACATATATTTTTTTTTTTAGATGCGATTTATTATTGCTATGTTGAGGCAACGATTCAGATAGGCTCAATCTAGAAAACCATTTCTATATATATATATATATACTAATCTGAACTTATTTCCTTTTTCTAACGAGTGGAGTAGAAGACTTGAAAAGTAGAAAAATGAAAGAACGTCAAGTAACATAGAGCATTAAAAAGTCTATATAAACGCAATTATTTATCTATTCAAAAAGAATTTGAACCATGGTCAATGGTGAATCTTGGGACATTAACTGATCTGGAATATAAACCTGACAATTCCAAGAAATCTGAATTTAACTCAGATAATCTGGTGACACCCAATAATCTCATGGATAACACCAACTCCTTTGTTAACAATTCAGTAACTTTCATCACACCTTCTTTGCCGTAACATGAGTTGGCAAACAAGTACGGCGATGCAATACCACAACCCTTTGCACCAAGACATAAAGCTTTCAAGATATCAGTTCCACGACGAATACCACCATCTATCAACACATCAAATTTTTTATCTAATCCGCGAGCTCTTAATTCGGGCATAGTTTCAGCAAGAACCTCAATGGGTGGTCTGGAAAAATCTAATTGTCTACCACCATGGTTACTTAATACAATACCTCTACAACCCACTTCAGCGGCTTTAATAGCATCATCCACTCTTTGTACACCTTTAAGAATGATAGGTAAGTTGGTAAATTTTTTAAAATTTTCAATATCTTTCCATGTCAAAGCTGTATCAATCATTTTAGACAAAGTTCTTGCTGTACCATTTGTGGGTTTCTTTTCCACTTTGGTCCTTTCCATGATTTGAGGACGATTATCTTGACTGGCCAAGAACTTAAATCTAGCATCTCTTTCTCTATTCCCTGCTTGTGCGGCATCTACAGTGATGAAAAGTGCTTTCATACCGAGCTGCTCTGCCTTCTTGATTAAATCCTCCGTGATCTTTCTATCAGAGTTAACATACAATTGAAACCATTGAATCTGGTTCTTATCCACTCTAGCTGATGCTATATCGTCCAGGGAAAATGAAGAGAAAGTTGATATCATTTGCGGGACAGCTGTCCCGCAACCCTTCACGATATCCAATTCACCACCTTTAGTGTTACCAAGTCCACACAGGGCAGTGGCACTCACATAGAATGGAACCTCTAATGGAGACCCCAAGATTTCTGTGCTCAAATCAATGTCAGTGACATCAACCAAGATCTTTGGTTTAAAAAAAATATTATGATACGAGTTGTGGTTTTCCCTATATGAAATTTCATCGTCTGCTGAAGCAGAATAGTAAGCATACACTTGTCTCGGTAGCACTTTGGAGGCGATTATTTCAAAATCATAGAGATTGAAGACTTGATCCAGAGGAGGAATGCGAAACTCTTGTTCTTGAGCCATTTTCGGTATAATGCTTGGTGCATTGATCAAGACAATCTGGGTTTCCTTCATTTTTGCTGAACTGATTTATAAGAGAATTGATGACTCAGTTTCGACATCACATAATCCTCTTCACGGCGATTTTGCCATAATGGTGGTCCCACTTACACACTTTCCAGTCGACTAAAAGTATCTGTGAAAAACTTTCCATTTTGCTGGACCTCACCGAAATGTGGCATCGAGCGAAAAAACTGTGTGAACTGCGCTCTGCAGATTCTCGGAGGGCCCTGGGCGAGGCGAGGCGAGTCAGAGACTCTCTGAGTCAGGAATAAAGTTCTCTGCGTTGAGGTCTCTGCCATTCATCGACTCAGAAGGCTATTGTCGACGCAAAAGCAGTGCTTTCTTTCACAGTTTCAATCGGTCTGTGGGTGTCTGAGGAACTGTGTAATATCCGGTTGGGAAGCTCTGTCTCATCGAGATATGATTGCCATTGTAGTGAAGTGGCCGTCATATATATATATATATAGAGAGAGAGAGAAAAGATGCTTTAGCTCTACATCTCATCTCGATTACTTACCTTGAGAAGAAAAATAAATAGATATACATCGAACAGACAACGCTCATTTTCAACGATTGATAACCGGAAAATAAAATACATATATAATGTCTGCCATTGTCAAAGAATTAATTGTAGACCCTTATAGAAGACTGAAGTGGGGGTTCATCCCAGTAAAGAGAGAAGTGGATGATATTGAAGAAGGAGAGGAAGAAGTTGCTTCTAGTGCTGACGGTGACGCAGGTGACAACTCAAAGGAATCTATCGAACAAACATCTTCACACTTAGTCAAGAACCAACAAGTTGAAAAGACTGAAGTGGCAGAATCTGACGATGAGATCGAATACGAATATAGAGATGAGGCAAATAGAAAGTGGTGGAAGTTTTTTGACGAGCAAGAATATCGTCTCAATAAAAAACAGAATTCTACCAATAAATGGTACAGCTGGTTTGCCGCCGGTACATCATATGAAGAAAAGAAACTTCTTTTGAAATTAGACGTTCTATTGGCATTTTATTCATGCATAGCCTATTGGATTAAGTACTTGGATACCGTTAACTTGAATAACGCTTATGTGTCAGGTATGCAAGAAGATTTGAAATTTAAGGGCAATGATTTGGTTCACACTCAAGTTATGTACACTGTGGGTAACATCATTTTCCAATTACCATTTCTATTCTATTTGAACAAAATCCCATTAAATTACTTGTTACCATGTTTAGATATCGCATGGTCTTTATTGACTGTTGGTGAAGCCTACGTGAACAGTGTTCCACATATGAAAGCTATTAGATTTTTTATTGGTGCCTTTGAAGCTCCAAGTTATTTGGCCTACCAATATCTATTCGGTTGTTTCTACAAGCACGATGAAATGGTTCGTCGTTCTGCCTTCTATTATCTGGGTCAATACGTTGGTATCTTATCGTCTGGTGGTATCCAATCTGCTGTGTACTCTTCTTTAAATGGTGTAAATGGTTTAGCTGGTTGGAGATGGAGTTTCATCATTGATGCCATCATCTCCGTCTTTGTTGGTATCTTAGGTTTTTACATGCTCCCTGGTGATCCACACAACTGTTACTCAATTTTCTTAACCGATGATGAAATCAGATTGGCAAGAAAGAGAGTCAGTAAAAACCAAACTGCAGGTGCTAACTTCTCCTCCAAGGCCTTCGACATCAAAATATGGAAGAGTATTCTCACAAACTGGAAAATTTACGTTTTATCTTTATGGAACATTTTTTGCTGGAACAACAACAATGTCTCTTCTGGTGCCTACTTATTATGGTTAAAATCTTTGAAGAGATACTCTGTCCCAAAAGTCAACGATTTATCTATGATTACTCCCGGCTTAGGTATGATATATTTGGCCGTCACTGGTATCGTGGCAGATAAATCTCATTCCCGTTGGTTTGCCATCATCTTCACACAAATATTCAATTTCATAGGTAACATTATTTTAGCCGTTTGGGATGTCAAAGAAAACGCTAAATGGTTTGCATTCATGTTACAATGTTTCGGTTGGGCAATGGCCCCAGTACTTTATTCGTGGCAGAATGATATCTGTCGTAGAAACTCGGAAGAAAGAGCAATCACTTTAGTTACTATGAACATCATGGCTCAAACATCTACTGCTTGGCTAAGTGTGTTAGTTTGGAAAACAGCCGAAGCTCCAAGATATTTGAAGGGTTTCACATTTACCGCTTGTTGCGCTTTCTGTTTATCTGTTTGGACATTCGTCGTGTTATATTTTTATAAGAGAGATGAACGTCAAAATGCTAAGGAGAATGGTATTATCATTTTTAACTCTGAACATGGAGAATCCAAGGAAACTGCAAAGGAATTGGACAATTGTTAATCCTATTCATATTTTTTGATCTTATTCATAATACTACTAATAATAACCTAATTTTCTATATATTTTTTACATAAACGTCACATATTAAAATCATAGACAATCAATATTCCAAATTTTTCCAAATATTCTTCGTTTTCTTTCTGCGGATATTTTTTTTTTTACAAGCGAACAACAACTTCAACATTGCAATCAAAATATTTGTGTTCCTTGATATCTAATCTAGGAAGTAAAGAAAAAGCATCACAACAAAAGAATTAAGCCGAGGGAATGAGTGAGGAACTTACTTCTGATAATAAGACACACCATGAGGAAACTCTTGACGAATTTTTCTTTTCAACCTATGATAAAACTGTATCTGCCAAGGATTTAGAAGTGATTAAAACCACCGCTTTGTATTATGTCTCTCAGGAAAATTTCTCAGTGATAGAATTGAAGGAAATGCTGACAAAATCTTTTGAATTTGACATTGATGATGTTTCATTTGAGTTCTTAGAATCGAACCATCCATTAAACAAATTGTTCTATCAATTTGTAGGACAATACCAAAAAATAAAAAGTTCGCCAATTACAGCTTTAACCATGTTTATAGACAATACAAGTAATGAGAAAGATATACAAACACTATTTTTACAACGGTGTTTCCAAAGAGCAAGACATTATGAATACTTGAACGAGAGCAAAGTTCAAGAGGAACAATTAAAGCACTTAAGAAAAATTCAATTTGCATCATTCGATTGGACCAATTTTGAAATAGTTAAAGTTAAGCCTTCCATTATAGATGGAAACACTGCAAAGAAGTATATGCCACCTCTTGATTTTAAGAAATTGTCTCAAAGGAATATCAAAACTTCAAAGGAATTTATATTTGCCAATAAATCAACCAATGAAATCTCCCAGGAAATACCCAAAATGGCTACCAAGAGAAAGATGAAGATTAGATCGGCAGGTGAAACAAGATTGAAAAAAATAAAGCAAAACGAGAGTGAGATAAGGAAAATTGAATGTCCTATTACTCATAAACTGATAGATGAAGACAAATTTGATAGACATCTACAAATACTTCTGACTGATCCAAATTATAAACAAGAAAGAGAAAATTATCAACAAAAACATGATCTTTCCAATTTAACGTACGATAATGTCTATGTTAATGTCAAAAACGTGATGGGAAAACATGAAGCTTAAATACTGTTTACATTGATGTGACTAATAAAGTTTTTCAGTGGCAATTGAATTTATTATGATATTCCTCTATTAAATTAAACAATATTGTTATGGATCTAAGAATGTACTTTTTGGACATTTGTAGAAGATCATTGTATCGTCACATTGAATAGCCGAATGGCTTCTGATACCGCTATGGAAAAGCAATAAGTTTTTCATGTTTATTAACTCAGTAATGTAAACTATGTTGAACTTCACAGTATAAAGTTACGTTGACAATCGTGTCAGCCAGGTTAAAATGACTGATTCTCAGCAAGCTTCCAAGTTACATAAAACTGCTAGTACTATTGGCAATTGCGATGATAAACACTTTTACTTAACCTTAAAAAGGTTTGGGCTCAATGAATCACAAGACTCAAAAACTCCAGTTTAGATATTAATTCTATAAAATTGGGTGAGGCCACCATGTCGAATCTTACCACGCTGAAATTTCATTGAGCGTGGATTGGAATGCTTCCTACGTTATAAAGAGGATTTGAAATCATTAAAGGAATTACTAATGAATTTTTTGATTAATTTCTCTTGGAGACCTGCGAAAAAAATTACTTCCATCGAATTTAAAATGATATTGAAGACTAGAATCATCGTATTAACCTATTCAATTCCTTGCTGCCACCTAACTTATATTTCCCAGAAGTCTGAATTTTTTTGTTTTTTTGTTTTTACTTAATGCGATTTGGTGAAATTAATGCAGCTCATCTATTGATGGAATTTGGTGATCTATCAATGGCATTAAGTGAATGTCATCAAAATTCTGAGAGAGAGAATTTAAGCTTCAAAATTATGAAGAGACGTTTCTCAGAAATTTCGCCTAATATTAGTATTATAAAAACCTAAGAGCCATCCCTTATCAGAAATATTACAGTTGTTGATGACATTGGCTTGTGCTACTCTGTAATTGAAAAGATTACTTTTTTCCTACTGCCTTTTAAAATTGAAGTACTAGAGAGGTCACCTCAAATGTCCTCTGTGACGGGCTCTGATTAAAGAAGGTAGAATACGATAATATCATTAGCAGCGCTGCAATTAATCTGTTGGGAGTAGAAAAAAGAAACTCTCGTATATTACCAAAGTGTCGTTATCACCAGCATTAAGCATTTCTGTCCCAAGTTACTAGAAATCCTAAGTAACTGGGGCGTAAGTAAGGAGGAAGATCGTGCAGTTCGAAATGTTTAGAGACAATTGCCATACCATTTAGAGAGTCATTACCTTTCTTTTTGAATTGATATTCCTGTTTGTTTGTTTTTGGCCTAAAGCTTGAATTTAAGTTACATTTAAACCTAACATCTAGAAAAATCAGTTAAACAAGAAAACCAACTAAATTGATCGGAAGTTTTTCCTCTGGTAACTTTCCGGAAACTGGCTATATACCAGGATAAATTTTCTTCTTTTCCGAAATTAATTTTTCCACTTATAGTTTCATCCCACAAATTAAAGTACCAATTGCTACTTACCATGCTAGCTTTTCTTTTTTTTTTAGTATAGTTTCTAATAGGATTTTAAATTCTTATCTTGTGGAGCAATAGTAGATTGATAATGTTCAGTCATTCTTATAATATTCAATGTTTTTTCTTCGTTCTTTTTTTTTCTACCATTGAAAGTAAAATATATACATACTACTATCTGTCATTCTCGTATTTTTTGTCCTTTATATACTTTTCCTTTTGGCGTATTATTTTCTTCACATAGAAACAGGAGATATTCAGACACAGTCAGATAAGCCTATTCTGATCATATATCTTTTTTTAGAATATTCTACAACTTTTTTATTAATTCTAGAATTATTCTTTTCATAGTAACTTGCTCTTTGGTAGTCATATGCTGTCTATCTATAAAATTTTCTGTTCCAACAATAAGAAACCGATCAATTGCTTGATTATTAAAGACAATATTATTATAAACAACAATGATAGAACAACCCTCAATGAGTAAGCAATCTGGCAATGTTGGATGGAAATTAGAATCTAATTCTCGATTAAAATTTAACAGACTCAATCTTATTTTTTAATTTTAACCAGCGAACAATAGTATCTCTTGCTCTTAAATTCATCATTTCTTGTTTAAGCTGTTCTTGATCTCATCATTGAAAGTACATATTCACGTTTTCTTTTATTAAGCCTGAGAATGAATCTCTAAAATGTTTCAATTTACAAAATTCTTCTAGCCAATAATTTGAATAATTACGGTTAGTGAACAAATTTAAATACAAAAGTATGTTCACACTTGATTATTTAGTATGAAAAAGAATAATGTTAAACGAAAAATGATTTATATCATCGTAACTTAAATAAAGATATATATATATATATAGAGAGAAATTTAAAATTATGCTAAGAAATTAAATAATAAGAGAATGAAAGCAATTGATGCCTTCCCATGACCACAAAGGATATTATTAGCTTTACCATAGTACTCAGATGCGATCAGCTCTGTCGAAGATGCTGCAATAGTTGTGGTATGGACAGGAGAATTTGGGACTGAGTTTGTTGCTACTGATACAGTAGCTGCTATTTTTGTAGCTGCCACTTTACTTGTATGTTTTGCATCAATTGTAGACATACGTCCTGAGGAATGCTTAGAATCGATGGCGACTGGACTTGATGTTGCCAAAGAAATTGTACTTGTCTGTAAGTACGAATGGCTTAAACTCCTTGTTTCATTTGAGCTCTGTTTCATTTCATTCTGAAATTTCGAAGTACTGCTAGTATCTGAGCTCAGGTGGTTTAATGATGTAGTTGGGATAGTTGTCTTGTCTAAGGTTCCTGACCCTACGGAACGAGTGGATACACTAGAATAATTAAAGTAGATATGATTGCCAGAAGATTCAACAATACTGGATGAAAACGACCTGTTGAAAGTAACAGAATCGCGGGACCTGCTTAACTTTCCTGATGTAGCTGGTGTAGTGAATGTAGATGATCTGACAGAATCAGTAGAACCAGTCAATGAAGTAGAATCAGTGGATCTGGTAGAATCAGTGGATCT
>JAJLTG010000017.1:5801-188534 GCA_030568095.1 Naumovozyma baii
AACAGAGAAAGTAAATCCCCAGACGTATAAATACTGGACTATTATTTGGAATGGCAAATTGAAAAGAGAAATAAAGCTTAATATACATGTTATAGTTTTTAAATAGAGCAGCGAGAATTTATAATAAACAAATAAATTACTGAAGCAAATGAATACTACATACAATCATCCAGTATCAACCAATATCTTGGAACAAGAGTTATAGATTTCTAATTCGGGATATTCTTTGTTATGATAGTTGATCGTTTTTCTTACACTAACTAAAATTACATAATTAGACCTGTTTTCATATAATCCTAGTTCATTCATTTCCAAGTGTGTGTTTCCACATAATTTTCTCAGCACAGAGAGTGTTCATAATAACCAAATTTTCTGACCAGTGCACTTGCAAAAATAGTGACACGACTATAATCTAAACATAACCCAGTATGATAACACAGAGCTTTACCAAGATGAAGCGGTGGCTCAATGGTAGAGCTTTCGACTCCAGTTAAACTCTGGATTTATTCGGAAAAATTGCAATCGAAGGGTTGCAGGTTCAATTCCTGTCCGTTTCATTTTATTTTTTCATTTTTTTTATTTGCCATTCTATTCCAGACTCCATTGCTGTCATAACATACAATTTCACAATCTACTTCAAGCATGCCAGCTAAAGAAAGAAAGAAAGAAGTTGTGTTGTTGTATATTCATTGTATACATACAAATACAGATAGGGTTAGCAGATATATCACACTAGACGAAACATAATACCCTCAATTATTGCCTGCCCTAACCAGCCACAAGCCCTGTCGTGTATCGGATTCCCGCTGTTTCTTAGCGCGCAGTCATTCAATGAAATTGCAATAATAACAATGTATATATAACATGCAATACACGAATCTGTCTGTCTCTGGCTTCATTCCCCCTGTGACTGTGTCCTCGCAAAAACAGCAATTAGAACATCCATCTCTTTTGATTTTATCTACAATGTCTACGTATGCTACACCACCGCCCCCCCCCACTTTTCACGATATCTCACCATCATCGATTACTAACCTAGCTTCATCCGATTGGTCGTCCCTCGCAGAACTACTACAAACGATAATACAACCGTGCCATTACCATCACCACCAAAGGATACCACCGCATCTGACAAGAAAAGTAGCTGTTGTACCAATTTAAAGGCAAGACTCTCTGAATTTTCAAACTCTCTATACACTAATTTAAATTCATTGAAGACTCACGTGATTCAAGGTTCCCAAATTTGTCTAAACAAGAACTGGAACTTACTAAAATGTTTCATCACAGAACTACAAAATCCAATCGTTCTATTGAACGTACTATTGGGGTCTAGTCTAATTACCACTTTATTAACGGGTTATATCAAGTATGAAAGGAGATTCTTGAAAGGTAAGACAAATAATGAAATCTTGGGCTGTGTTGGTGCTGCAACTGCTCTACTAACTCTAGATGCGTTTGTTTCTAAGAGATATTATTCCAAATTCGATTCCAAGAATAAGAAGACAAACTGATTGCGTTAATCCTTTTTTATATCTTTTTTTCTATTTTTTTCGTCTCTCCCTTCCATTTATGTATATTTTTTTTTTTATTCCTACTCTTTTATTATGTTACTTACGTACGACTCACGTAACTGTATGCAGTTTTATTTCTTTTAAAAAAAATTATAGTATATTTATACTACATCTGTCTTAATAATTAGCTGCTATTTAGAACGGCATTTGCCTAAGTGACATCAAGTGATCGAAATTTATTGAAAAATTATCAAGACACACACACACACACACAAACCCATAACTAACACACAGAAATCGATAATTAGGCCAGATACAGACATAAAAATCATGCAACTACATTACTGGATCGTATCGTTTACGATATGGACATTCCAACTTCAACAAACAACTGCCTTCACAGACTACCTTTTAAAAAAATGCTCCCAATCTGGCTTTTGTCAAAGGAATAGGCACTATGCAACAAATATCATCTCTTCTAAAAATTCATATTATCATATAGACAAGGATTCCATCTCGTTTGATCATTCACAATTCGTTCTCAATGCAAATATTATAAAGACCATTCCAAGACAAGATATCGATGACATTGTGATAACTTTACCGTTCACTTTAAATGTATTGAACGAATCAAACGCAATAAGGTTCATTATTGATGAAAAGAGAAATATATCTACAAATAATCATGATACTCTATTACGCCCGGAAAGGTTCAATGAGGCATGGAAATGGGCATTTGATCCCAATGCATCACTACTAAATAAAAACATATCCATTTCAAGAACAACCTCATCTTCACCTTCATCTAATTCATGGCTCAACTATTTCTTCCAAATCGGTAAACAAAATGATAATGAGATATTATTAATTGAAGACAAAGTAGAACATATCAAAATTGAGTTATCATTGACAAGATTCCACCTAACAATTTATCATCATAATACCAAGGTTCTCTCCATAAATGATCGTAATTTATTAAATTATGAACATCAACGATCCATGGAACAAAATTTTCAAAACGTATTACCAGAGGAAGATACATATAACATGTTTGCTGATGATTTTGAGTATTCAAAGGATGATACCCTCCCATTTGGACCCGAATCAGTAGCATTGGATTTCACATTCTATGATTGTCAAAATGTTTACGGAATACCAGAACATGCAGATTCATTAAGATTGAGAGATACTGCGGCAGGCGAACCGTATCGTCTTTTCAACGTCGATGTCTTTGAATATAATTTGAACTCTACAATGCCAATGTATGGTGCCATCCCATTTATATTAGCCTCTAGTTCTATGAGGACAATGGGTACCTTTTGGCTAAATGCAGCTGATACATGGATTGATATTCATTACGACAATAACAAGCAAACTACTCAGACTCATTGGATCTCTGAATCAGGGAATATTGACGTAATCATCTTCATTGGTGATAAACCAAATGATGTATTGAAGGATTACACCACTTTGACCGGGAAACCAACATTACCACTAATGTCCTCAATAGGTTATCATCAATGTAGATGGAATTATAATGATGAATTGGATGTAATGACTGTAGAATCTGAAATGGACAAAGCTGGCATCCCATTCGATTTCATTTGGTTAGACTTAGAATATACTAACAATAAACAATATTTTACCTGGAAACCTGACTCTTTCCCCAATGCTAGACGCCTTTTATCTAAGTTGGCACAATGGGGGAGACATCTTACCGTGTTAATTGATCCTCATTTGAAAGTGGCATATAATGTAAGCGACACTGTCGTTAATGAGAATGTGGCAGTACGTGATAATAAAGGTAATGTATTTGAAGGTCACTGTTGGCCTGGCACATCTATATGGATTGATACAGTTTGTGAAAAGGGTAAACTTATCTGGAATCAATTCTTCACCAAATTTGTGCCCAAGGGCATCACTAATTTACATATTTGGAATGATATGAATGAACCTTCCATCTTTAGTGGTCCAGAAACAACAGCACCAAAGGATTTAATTCATGCTAATGGTATCGAGGAAAGATCTATTCATAACTTGTACGGGTTAACTGTACATGAAGCAACTTATAAATCAATGAAGCAGATTTTTGCTCCTGAAGATAAGAGACCATTTCTTTTAACGAGAGCATTCTTTGCTGGTTCTCAAAGATCTGCAGCAACTTGGACAGGGGACAACATTGCAAATTGGTCTTATCTTCGTATGTCAATTCCTATGTGTCTTACAAACAATATAATGGGAATGCCATTCATTGGTGCTGATATCGCTGGGTTTGCTGGCAATCCAAGTCCAGAATTGATTGCACGTTGGTACCAAGCGGGTCTATGGTATCCATTCTTTAGAGCGCATGCACATATTGATTCTATCAGAAGAGAACCTTACTTATTTCAAGAGCCTATCAGCTCCATTGTTAAAGAGGCAATCAAATTAAGATATTCATTGTTACCAACTTTCTATACCGCTTTCAGGCAATCAAGTATAAATGGTGACCCCATTATGAAGCCACTGTTTTTTGAAAAACCGCATTTGGAACAATTATATTCTATCGATAATCAATTTTATTTGGGTGATTCAGGTATATTAGTCAAGCCTATTACCCAAGAAGGTCAAGTAACCACAGATATGGTTTTTGCTGCAGGTGTTTACTATGATTTAAACGATTTATCAGCTACAATAATCGAAGGTAACGCTGTAGAAACAAGATTGGTGGAGGCTCCCTTAGAAAAGCTTCCCGCATTTATAGAGGGTGGTCACATTATTACAAGGAGAGAGAGGTATAGAAGATCTAGTAAATTAATGCATCATGATCCGTATACCCTTGTCATTGCACCTGATTTGAATGGTAATGCGTTTGGTAAGTTATATGTGGATGATGGTGATACTTTTGCATATGAAAACGGTACTTTTATCGATACCAATTTTTCTTTATCGGCAGGCAAGATTATTAAGAACAAAGTCTTGCATTTTTCTAATGTCAATGAATTTGTGGGGAATACAAAGATTGAACAAATTATCATTGCCATAAACGGTATAGATAACCATCATATTAAAGATACTGCGATAGTCGAATCAAATTCCGAAAGACAGACGGTATATATTAAGAGGTCAGTCGATGGTCATTATATTACAATAATGGAACCTCCAATCAAAATTGATGAAGATTGGAGAATTATTTTTTAGAATTATAGGATACATACACTACATTGTTCTACGTAAATGCAAAAATAAATAAAATATAGATCATTACACTTTTTCCTTGTTTATATTATCAAATGTATCCGCAGATCTTTTCAGTGCTAACGAATAAGCTACTACATCTGTCCAGGGTAAAACCATTGAACAATCGGGGCATTGGCCAGTCCTCGGTATCAAGTTGTGTTTTCCTAACACAACTTGTTCATCGTCTAAAAAAACTCTTCGAAGACAACTCAGATGACCCATGAACTGACAATTGCCATCAAGACAAAAGGCTACATAAGGTTTCACCGGATTTCCAGCAAATGTATAATCGATCTTAAGTTCACAAACCTTGCACTTTGTTGGAAAAGATTTTAATCTTTTTTCGTATATACCGATTGTCATACCCCTACCAAGAACATAACTGGAAAGAAATTCCATAATCAAACACTCATTAG
This sequence comes from Naumovozyma baii, assembly GCA_030568095.1. Taxonomy (NCBI): domain Eukaryota; kingdom Fungi; phylum Ascomycota; class Saccharomycetes; order Saccharomycetales; family Saccharomycetaceae; genus Naumovozyma; species Naumovozyma baii. The sequence goes on from JAJLTG010000017.1 coordinate 10,948, forward strand.
CTTTTGCATGATTCATAATATTATCAATCACGACATTGTTTGGTATGCCCAGTGCCCCAATAGAAACCTTAACGTTCGATTCTTCAATTAAAGTGTCAATTTTGAATTTATTCATATCCCACACCCTCTTAGTATCAGAATTAAAGAAATGAACTTTCAGATTCATAAACTGGAAAAACGAGTTATTCAATAACTGTTTAATTAGTGCCAATTTATGATGGACCGTTCTCCCACCGTTCTTATTTTTGGCAATTCTATCATTATCTGCAATAAAATGTGTTTGATATCCATGCTGCCAAGCGTGTTCGAACTGTAGAGCACATATCTTATTTGGGAACCCATATACGATGCATATCATCTCCCAAGGTCTTGAACCTTCTCTTCTTGTCCTATATGCGCCACCATTAGTTAAGATCCCATTATGCTGTCGCAATCTCCTCGATGGATCTGGTGTCGAACCAATGTAAAAAGATTGTCTCTTTGTTATTGATTGCAGTAAATAGCAGCAGTAAAAGTCTATATAATCTTCAACCTTGGCATTCACAGTTTGAGTCATGAGGGTGCCGATTATGAGAATATTTTAATTTATGGATGAGTAATCAAGCATGACTGATTAGTGTAAGGATTTTTCACTTTTTAAGCAGTTTTTTTTATCAAAAATGTATTAATACATAATACTAGTTTCTTTTTTAAAGATGTCAAATAGGATCTTCTCGAAGAAGAAGAGTTGAGAGCTTGCAGATGTTGATAAGATACACTTTGAAGGGAGTTGTTAGAAGTTACAGCGGTGTTGCTGCTACCGCATCTCAAAAATTAGCTCAAACGAGATCATTAAACGTACCATCTCCAAGAACTCTGAAAAACTTTTTAGATGAATATATTATCGGTCAAGATACTGGTAAGAAAGTATTAAGTGTTGCTGTATATAATCATTATTTGAGAATCAATGATAAGCAGAAAAAAATGGAATTGCTGAGGCAGAAAGAGATCCTTGAAGAAGGTTTAAGGAAGGAAAGGGAATTGAAGGAACTACAGCAGGCTGAGTTAGATAAATTTGATGCCGATGTTATTGAAGAATCTGAACCAGTTTTTAATGGGACGAGTGAGGCTCGAGCTGGATTAGAGAATTTAAGACGGCAATTTAATCAGACTAAATCCTTTAAATTAAACCAGGAATTGAATGATGATGATTTGGAATTGAGTAAAAGTAATGTATTAGTGGTTGGTCCTTCTGGTACTGGTAAGACTTTATTGGCCACCACCTTAGCAAAGGTCCTTGATGTTCCAATTTCAATCACTGATTGTACTCAATTGACGCAGGCTGGTTATATTGGAGAGGATGTAGAAGTCTGTATAGAAAGACTACTTGTGAGTGCAGATTATGATGTTGCAAAGGCAGAACGAGGCATTATTGTACTTGATGAAATCGATAAACTAGCCAAGCCTGCTGCAAGTATTGGTACGAAGGATGTTTCTGGTGAAGGTGTTCAACAATCATTGTTAAAGATTATTGAAGGTCATAAAGTTGAAATAACTGTTAAGAGATCTGTAAAACAGGATACTGACAATAGAAAGAATAACACCACTACAAAGAAGGATGAAACTTTTGTGGTAGACACGTCTAATATTTTATTCATGATTATGGGTGCTTTCGTTGGTCTGGATAAACATGTCGTTAAAAGGCTTAATAAATTGAAGAATATAGAATCTGATACTGAAAAGGAAAATAATGAGAAGATGAGATTTAGTAACACTGTAGAGGAAGTTGAATTAGAAAACGGTAAAAAGGTTCCGGCTTTGAATTTAACAACGCCTACAGATTTAGTAAGCTTTGGTCTCATACCCGAACTTGTTGGGAGAGTACCAATTGTCACTGCATTGCAACCATTACAGAGAGATGATTTGTTTCATATCTTAAGGGAACCTAAGAACTCCCTGTTAGACCAATATGAGTACATCTTTAAACAATTTGGTGTCAGATTATGCATCACTGAAAAGGCATTAAAGAAAGTGGCTCAATTTGCATTGAAAGAAGGTACAGGGGCTAGAGGACTGAGGGGCATAATGGAAAGAATTCTTTTAAATGTCAACTATGAATGTCCTGGATCAGGAATTGCCTATGTATTAGTCAATGAAAATACTGTTGATTCATTAAAACAAACAGAGTTTTCCCTGGCAACCCATGTAGACGCCAAATACTATTCCAAGGGACAACAGGATGACTTGATACATGATGTTTACGTGGAAGATAAGAAACTTGGGTCTGCTTTAGATAAGGAATTTTGCAGAAGTGCAACATTGACGAAGGCCAAAGGTCCAAAATAGTTGGTTAAAGAACTACTTTAAACTTTTTTAGATAGAAATGTAATATAAGATATATAAACGATTTAAAAGAAAAAACAAAGCTGTTTTATTAAATTAAGAATGTGAAATGAATATGTTTGAATATGTTGTATTTACTTATATGCTTGTCTTTTTGGTTTTTGTGCTACAATGTAAAGAGTTCTGAAACAACCTGCATTATCATCAATTTTGCCCCAATGTTCTTTAATATATCTATCAAAAAGTGTTGTGGGATCAATTCCTTTTGGAGGATTTGCTCCATCGGGAAACTGCCTTCTTAACGTGAAATCCCAATTTTGTAGAAATACAAATTCATCGAGACAACCCATTTCATCCTTCAAATTACCTGTTTTCAAACTTAGCACAGTTGATTTAATACCAGTAAAACCAACCTCTTTAAAGGTCTTAGTCATATGCCTTGTTGGGTGTATATGCAGACCTTTATTAATTGCTTCAAGTGTCATTGCATCAAAACTCTTATCTCTTTCCAAGGTCGTTTGAAAGAGAAGACCATCCTCCATTTTAGATTCTTCTTTATAGGAATTTGAAACCTTAAGATCAGTGATAGCAGCAGTAATGTATCCGCCAGGGACTATGCACCTATACATTTCTCTTAATAATGCTCTCCATTTATTATACGTTAGATTAGTCCAAATCCATGGGCAGCATATAGTTGGAATGGAATCAGTCTTGAAGGGTAATCTTATCTGTAAAAACTCTTTACCATAAAGAAGTGCATTCTTCTCATGAAATTTTGTATTTGAGGATTCTCTCGTTTTAGAGCATAGCGATACTGAAGAGTCGTCTGAATCAGCACTTTTCACAGGCAAAAGTTTACCATCACTAGGCACTATATATTGGGTAGGCAACAGTACTCTTTGATAATTGCTTAATGCTTTAGAGAAATAATCTTCTAGCCATACATTCTGACCCCGTTCAGAAGCGATAGAAGTTTTTTCCGAGAATACTGAATCAGCTGAAGATGGCATAGGTGTGTGTTGAATATTGGAGGTAGGTACTGGCAATTGTGAATGTTTCCTCTTGAAAAAATTTACAATACCTGATTTTCTTGTATTTTTATTTTGGTTCTTCTTCTTTTTAGAAAGCATCAATCCTTGATCTATCGATGCGGCAACATCATCCACAGAAGACGGCCTTGTTGACCTCGATACAAATATCTTTCTGTCCATGCAATCGACCATATAATCAGGAGCTGTTTCGCTGTTAAGCTCTTTCAACTCGCTCTTATCTTTCACTTTAACTAGACTAGGCATCCCTTTTATTAAAGTGATGTTATCTGGGATATATTTTTCGGTAGTTTTATTTCTGCCCTTTTCTTCTTTACCAGTGGGAGAAGAAGAGCCGTGTTCATTCCATGGAGATGTATCTAATTCAAAATCAGCAATATTTAGACTTGGTTCATCATATGCTAATTGCCAGCCATGTTGGTGACAAACTTGCGGTCTTATTAGCAAGATATCTATCTTGTGATGTTGATAGCCTATAAATGAATCATTCCCTGGAATATTTCTATCCATTTTTTCCTCATAAGCTTCGTTAAAAGATACTTTTGAAGATTCAATTGCCTCCAGGGAATCGTTATTGCTTTGAATCGATTGTCTCATTAAAGACTTCCGTTTTAATAAATATTGTATTATATCATTTGAAAATATTCCAGAATTTGATTGCAGAAGAAACTTATATGCCTGCATGGACCATAATTCCAATATTCTTTCAATTTCAGTATAGTCAAATAATGGATTAAATGGTACATATCCCTTTGAGATGGTTTCAATAGTAGCAATCACATCAATATCTAGTGGATAACTTTCAAAAGTATTCTTTCTAACTTTTAAATATTCAGTTAGAAAGTTTACGTAGGACAGTATTCTCGTTTTGGAACAAATGAACGAATCCTTTGGTAATGAATTTTGATTAAAAGTGAAGAATAAATCCATTTCCGATAATCTTTTGTTGTACATAGGATCATATCTAACCTCCTTTTTGACACCATCCTTATTGACTTGAAATTTATTAAAATTTCCCTTTTTTATCAGTACAGAAGTACTCACCTTTGGTAATTCATTCCAATCGTATTTTTTTTCAGTAATAGCGGTATCCTTAGTTTCAGTACTCGTAGCTATAGATGTTAAAGAAGCATTCAAAACCTTACTTGCATTCGGATTTTTTAACCTTTCCATTGTCACACTCCCAGAGTTAGAGGAAAATGAAGATCTAGGTGATGCATTCGTATTTGCATCGCTAAGGCTCATTTGATTCAGCGATTCTTTTAAACTTTCAGATGGTCGTGCATCACTAGTAACAAAATTGGGATCAATATCCGCTGAACCCGTGCAAAAATCATTTGGTTTTTTATCATTATCTCTTGTCCTTACTGATGTACGTAATGGAGCCTCCTTTTTTGGCACAGTAGGATCGTCTATATATTCATTTGGTTTTAAAAATTTGGACCTATTGGATCCTGCATTAAATTTACCGTTAGAAGTATCAGTCATATAGTTAGTTATTCAGACAGTGATATATTTGGCGATTGGTCTGTCTGCTTCAATAGGAGCAGCTAATATAACAATAAATTAAAATATTGAAAACAGGGCGCAATTTCTAGAAGCAAAATCCAAATAGCGTAAAAGGTATCCAGAGCTGAGGAATTACTCAAATGTAGTATCCTCTGACAACCTTGACTGGGATATCTTGTTTATCGCTTTAATGATGATATTTTGATGTTGTTCCCTAGTTGTAAGCTCAACTATTTCATTCAACTCGGATACTTTTTCAACGGCAACTTTTGCCCTTGTCAGGTCTCAAATAATAAAGGCCCTATACATATAGTATAAATTAGTAGGGTTGAGACTAAGAAGAGGACTAAACATATCTATTCCGTTTCATTAAGAACTGTCGTATCGAGGCCAATAGTTTCTCATAACGACTAAGGGAGATGTCTATTCGCAAGAAAAGAATCCAGGTATCAGAAGTGGCTCGGTGTGTGGCAGAAAGATGGGGAAGCATTGATTACAATGGCGCATCGAAGGAAGACCGGTCTACATTTGCAATTAGTCAAACGACAGCCACAAATGGAAGTCAAGATGATATTGCAGATTCTGAAATAGAGACAGATATTGAGTATATCGAGACAACAGATAAATCAGCTGCTAATGTTATTGATTTAACAAGTATGGATGAGGATTCAAATATAAGACTGAGTCCAGATAAAAATACTATTGCAGATTCACCCTCTGTGATTGATCTTACTTTTTCAGATATTGAAGAAAATGCTACATTATTAAGAAAAACATATGCTATTAACACTCCATTTAAATTAATGAGATCGGAATTGTACGATGAAGAAACTTCATCGACACAGTTCATTACCTTGAAAAAAATTCTAGGTGATAAAACACTGAAAAGTTCAGTTCTTTTCAGTTTCCAATTTCAGTTAACTTTTATCATCAATAATTTTCATGAAAATATTGAATCAATTACAATAGTAGCTCAATCAAATACTATAACACCATTTGAGTCAACTCAAGATGCAAGAGCAATGAAAATCTTTTCCCGTTTGAAAGTTATTGAGTTTCCGATGCCACCATACTCATGTCATCATTCAAAGATAATAATCAATTATTATGATGATGATTCATGTAAGATATTTTTACCATCTAACAATCTAACCTTTTTTGAGACAAATCTGCCTCAACAAGTTTGCTGGTGTAGTCCTCGCTTGCCTTATCATCGAAAGAAAAATTCTAAACAAGATTTACCTTTTAAGACTAATTTAATTAAATACTTGCGCTCATATAATAAGCGACAAGTTCAAGCTCTCATACCCAAATTAGAAACTATTGACTTCAGTCCATTAGAAGGTACGGACTTTATATTTTCCACCCCAGACAAGAATACTGAATCTGGCTTGAAGCAAATAGCAAGACTAATTATTAATAAAAGGATTCCTAGACCTCCCAGGGATAGTTCTTCATATTTACACTATTTGTGTCAAACATCGTCCATTGGAGCTTCATTGAAGAAAACAGAACCCGTTAACATTTTCACACATCTATTCATTCCCTTATTAGTTGGACTATTGGACCCTGAACCCTTTATGGATGGAGGTAAACGAATAACTTATATGGACACGAAATCGTTGAAGGAGGAATACAGTGATAGAAATATTGAACCGTATATACTTTTCCCAACTAAAGATGAATGCCTTTATGGACCTACGGGTAATGGTGCAGCCGGATGGTTCCATTTCAATTATGCAAAAGAGAAAGTAGATCATTATAAAATGTTAGCAGAAGAACTCAAGGTATTTTACAAACAGGATCCGAAAATATCCACTGATAAACGTAACAAAAGACCGTTTGTTCCATCACATTCCAAATTTTATATGTCATCAACGACCTCAAGTTATAATAAAACTAATCAATTTGACAATTTGGAGTGGTGTGTATATACCTCTGCAAACTTAAGTGTCAGTGCCTGGGGTAGAATTGTAACGTTGCCAAGAAATTACGAAGTGGGCATTTTGTTAACAAAGGAGGCACAAAAGGGGAAGATACTCCGATGTAGGAGTTTTATTGACACAATTTATCTTAATGACAGTAGCGTAATCACAACGGAAGAGTCCGATAGCGTAACCGTCATGGTTCCGTTCACTTTACCTATTCAACCTTATGATACTAAAAGAGAACGATCTTTTTGCCAGACAATGGATACTTCCTAACCTTGGACTTTGAATTTGAATATTTGTTCTAGGTAAAAACTAATTTGTTTCCTAAAAAAATTATTCTAGAATAAATAAAAATCCGAAGATCACAGATAAGAAGTAATTTGAAGATTTTAAGCTGATAATGACAGATCTCAGTAGAGCGATTTAATCGATACATATTCATACATATAAATGAGTAAATTTATAATATATATTCCAAAACAGTTCTTGTGTAACTTCCGAACATTCGGATGCGGTTTTGCTATTCGGTCCGAACCTGTAGAAATCTTTCAATTCCCTCGTTGACAATACGATACAAGTCATTTATTTAACAGTTCCTTAAATTTTAGCGAAGATTACTTACAATTGAATTTCATTTAGCATTCACCAGAATATCTGTACTTTATTAGATACCTAATCCATATAGATGTCTCTAAGTTCTGCTACAAACACCGCTTCCTTTAACGATACATTTAGAGTATCAGACAATGTCGCCATTATTATTCCAGAGACAAATGTGCAAGTAACCTATAGAGATTTGTCACACATGGTAGGTCATTTTCAAGGATTGTTCAAAGATCCACAATGTCCATTATATGAAATTAAAAGACAAGACACTGTTGCTATTTCCATCCCAAATGGATTGGAATTTGTTGTTGCGTTCTTGAGTGCCACCATGGATTCTAAAATTGCGGCTCCTTTGAATCCTAATTACAAGGAGAAGGAATTCAATTTTTATTTGAATGATCTGAAATCAAAAGTTATTTGTGTTCCTCATGGTACCACAAAGAATGCTAATTCTGAAATTATAGCATCTGCTAGAACTTTCAATTGTTTCATTGCTGAGCTGTATTTCAATAAGGAGAGATTCAGAATTGAATGTGACATTTTCTCTCCAAAGGACAATTATAAACAAAAAGTTTATACTTCTTTAAGTAAACCAAAATTTATTAATAACGATCCCGTTCGTTTCCCTGGGTTTTCTCGTTCTAGTGATGTAGCTTTGATCCTACACACAAGTGGTACTACATCCACCCCCAAGACAGTCCCATTATTACATCTGAACATTGTTCGTTCCACTTTAAACATATCTGAGACATACAAACTAACCTCCAAGGACCGTTCATACATTGTGATGCCTCTATTTCATGTTCATGGTTTGATTGGTGTTTTGCTTTCCACATTCCGTACCCAAGCTTCCGTAGTGATCCCATCAAGATTTTCACCACAGACATTCTGGGATCAATACATTAAATATCAATGTAATTGGTTCAGTTGTGTGCCAACTATTAGCATGATTATGTTAAACGCACCAAGACCTTCACCAATCCCATATGTCCGTTTCATTAGATCATGCTCTTCAGCTTTGGCACCAGCTACTTTCCATAAATTGGAAAAAGAGTTTCAGTGCCCTGTTCTAGAAGCTTACGCCATGACTGAAGCAGCACATCAAATGACTTCCAATAATCTACCACCTGGAAAGAGAAAGCCAGGTACTGTGGGACAACCGCAGGGTGTTCAAGTGGTGATCTTAGATGATGATGATAATGTCTTGAAACAAGGTGAAATTGGTGAAGTTTCCATTAGAGGAGAAAATGTAACTTTAGGCTACAAGAATAATGAAAATGCCAACAGGGAAAACTTCACAGAAAGAGAGAATTTCTTTAGAACTGGTGATCAAGGATACTTTGACCCTGAAGGGTTTCTAGTGCTTACTGGTAGAATTAAAGAATTGATTAACAGAGGTGGTGAAAAGATTTCACCTATCGAACTGGACGGTATTATGTTATCTAATCCCAAAGTGGATGAAGCAGTTAGTTTTGGTGTCGCAGATGATATGTATGGACAGATAGTTCAAGCCGCTGTAGTTTTGAAGCCTGGTGTGAAGACAAATTATGCTGAATTTATCAAGTTTATGGAACCTAAAGTGGCGAAGTTTAAGTTGCCAGTCAAGGTCTATTTTGTGGACAAACTACCGAAGACAGCTACAGGAAAGATTCAAAGAAGAATCATCGCTGACACGTTCGCCAGAAGTGCCAGAAATACGAGTAAACTATAGACTACTCCGATAAGGGAGTTATATACGTATACATTGCATCTATAACAGCCAATCTATAAATTTTGTGTTTCATTTCCACTCATAGCAAGATTAGAATTGTCTTAGTTAAGTTGTCGGGCAGTGTTACCCTTCGCGGCCCCTGCCAGTTGTAGATAGCATTTATCTTTTAGTAACAAAGACAAACTGACATCGATACAGCCGAGCAACCAAATAGTTGGTTACATCTAGCTTAATTAAAGGCAGAATAGTAGAGAAACCAAAATTACAGAAACATTAAACAACAGCAAAGTACGTTATGTCTCTCAGAATACCCTTCCAAAGTCTATCAAGGAGAATGGTCTCCACACCTCTAAGGTTTCAAGCATTAAGGTTCGCATCCTCCAAGACAATGACAGTGAGGGAAGCTCTAAATACTGCAATTGCAGAAGAATTGGATCGCGATGATGACGTTTTCGTCATTGGTGAAGAAGTAGCGCAATATAATGGGGCATATAAGGTAACGAAGGGTTTACTTGACCGATTTGGGGAACGTCGTGTTGTTGATACTCCAATTACGGAGATGGGTTTTACTGGGTTAGCTGTCGGTGCAGCATTGAAAGGCTTGAAACCAATAGTTGAGTTTATGTCATTTAATTTCTCGATGCAAGCCATTGATCAAGTAGTTAATTCCGCAGCAAAGACGCATTATATGTCAGGTGGTACTCAGAAGTGTCAAATTGTGTTTAGGGGTCCAAATGGGTCAGCAGTTGGTGTTGCAGCTCAACATTCACAAGATTATTCCGCATGGTATGGCTCCATTCCTGGTTTAAAAGTTTTGGTTCCTTATTCTGCTGAAGATGCGAGAGGTTTATTAAAGGCGGCTATTAGAGATCCCAATCCCGTCGTATTTTTAGAAAACGAACTTCTATATGGTGAATCTTTTGAAATTTCAGATGAAGCATTGTCCCCAGACTTCACATTACCATACAAGGCTAAAATTGAAAAAGAAGGTAAAGATATATCTATTGTTACTTATACGAGAAATGTTCAATTCTCACTAGAGGCAGCTGCTATCCTTGAAAAGCAATACGGTATTTCTGCAGAAGTTATAAATCTACGTTCTATTAGACCACTTGATGTCGATGCTATCATTAAGTCAGTGAAGAAGACTAACCATCTAATTACAGTGGAATCTACATTCCCAGCATTTGGGGTTGGTGCTGAAATTATTGCTAGTATAATGGAATCTGAAGCATTTGACCATTTGGATGCCCCAATTCAAAGGGTCACTGGTGCTGAAGTTCCGACTCCATATGCCAAAGAATTAGAAGATTTCGCTTTCCCAGATGCCGACACTATCGTTAAAGCTGTTAAAGAAGTATTATCTATTGAATAGATAAATACATAAATAAAAATAAAAAAGTACAACTAAAATAAAAAGATATCAAAATAAAAAGATATCAAAACGTTTGTTTTTTTTACGCAGGAATGAATATCTTGTTTGAAAATGCAAGTAATAAGACGTCAAGATCTCTCTCTCTTGTCGTATATGTATATACAAAAACTTATCCAACAAAAAGGAAAAAAAAAAAATAATTTCTATCAGACTAATCTATGTACATAATAAAATTGTTCAATATGTTTCTAGTTACATCTCCATGTGGCAACAGGTAGATTTTGTAACTGTTGTGCCTTTCTCTTCAAATAAAACGTGTAAAGACATAAACCGATAGTGATACAGAGAGCGTTTGTGATATAGTAGCCATCTCTTATAATTGTCACTTCACCTTTTAAACCTTTTGTGCATATATCCATGTTGCCGCCCTTGAAAATAATACTTGTTGAATTGTCAGGTGTCTTACACTCATACACGGTAAAGTAGTTAATCATCCACATCACAAATATCCTTGGCCACGTACCGCCAAAATTACTTAGTGTATTTAATAGCGTCATATAAGTCCCACCAAGTATCGGATCAGCGATTCTAGTGTGGAATGAAGATATTCCAACGAATTGGACGGTTGCCATAAATGACCCTAAAAGATGTTGTATAATCACTAAAAGAAAATATCCTTTTGTCATTTGGCCATCTTTAGGGAATTGGTGGACAACATAACTACCTAACATAGCAGATACTAATCTACCTAAGAATCCCCAAAGCCACGGGGTTAATACACCGGTTTTGCCCACGAAGAAACGTACAAACTTATTGGATTTGACGCTCTTTCTCATTCCGTTAGGATACCTATCTAAATTGCCATCTTTCCTGTTATTTTCAGAATCCGAACTCCATTTAGCAACATAATATCCAAAAATAATTTCAAAGGGAACGTCAATCAATACAGTCACAGCTAAGTCCTCTCTCTTGAATCCTTTTTCCAATAATTTTAAATTGGTGGCACCTTCGTTACATTGGAAAGCCGTTTTAGATATTAAATGAATGAATACCAACGTCCTTACCGTCTTCAATTTTAAGACTTTTAAAAAGCAACGGTATATGTACATTATACTTCTTGTTTTCTCTTCTTCATTTGCGTATTCCAAAGCTGGGATGGCCAAATCTGGAGTTATTTTTTTTTCCTTTATTGTATTATTATCAGTATAAGGTAAGATGCCCATTTGATTCTTATCAATGAAAGGATTTTCCCTGGTGAAGAAAATCACGTAAATGGTCACACAAATGTATATTATACCAGAGAATTTCATATATCCACCAAGACTAATCCACCCATATTCTAGAGGGACACTTCTAAAATATTTATTAATAAATTCCTTTGAATTCAAAGATAAAAACACTGTGAACGACAGGAAATACCCCATATTCAACCCGACTGTTTGTGCTGTGGAAGCGTATGATAATGATTGACTAGATAGAATAGTCAATGCCCATCCATCAACCGCTATATCCTGAGTAGCGCAAAGGACTATCAAAGAGCCAAAATACCATGCTAAAGTCAAAATATTGACGTTATGTATCTGATCACTTTGTACCCCATTATGGAAGGCAGCATCCACGCCCTGAAACAAGTGACCGTTTGAAATACAATATCCGAGTATGTACAAGATGATACCACTGATTAGTTGTATTGGAATTATCCATGATCTTCTTCTACCAACTTTTCTACTATAAAATGAATCTACAATGGGGGACCATATAATTTTCAAAGAATATGGATATGTGGCTATTGAGAATACCCCAAGGGATGCAAAGGATGTTTCCTTTGCCATGGATTTAAGCAGGAATGGAATGGTACCGAATGCTAGACCCACAGGTATACCTTGAACAAAATATAAGGCAATCAATAGGAAAAATTGAGGCAGATCACCCTTAGCGATGGATTTTTTACTGGATGGACCCATTTTAACTTTTTAGTGGGATAATTGGGTCAGTAGCTTGTGAATTCAACCAAGTTGTTATAGTGCCATTATTATCATATTCTTCAAAATTTCATGTTTCGACGCGTAGAAACTGTAGCATTAGTTTGGTTTCATATTATAAATTTACCATTCCTAAATGTTGTGAACCAAATCTTTTATATTATCTTGATCAAAGTGCATATATTATATGTGGTACTTAAAATTATTTTTTTTTTAATGTGCCCCTTAGCAACAAGGTTTGCAATTTTAATTTGTATCTCCTTCAAATTAGGTTTGTTATGCAAAAAAAATGTCAGTTTGTTCTGGCTTTGTCTAATCAAGCTTGTCTTACAATCTACCATACTCTTCCCAGTCTAATATTGATTCAGAACAGTAAACATAGTCTTTTGTATTCATACAATAATAATTTATAATACATAAACATTTCTTCGTTAAATATGGATATAAATTCATAGAGTTCATTAAATATTACAAAGGTTACTGAATCTTTCTACCAGTTTTGATCTGTGTGATCACCAGTCATCCCCACATCACGGTTAGCAAAGAATTTACCTCTCTTTCTTGAAGGTTTTCTAGGAAGTTCAGGGGGAGGTGAACTATTTTGCGAATGAGAACTTTCCACTTTTTCCAGCGCAAGTTTATAGCCTTCCTGTAAACCCTCGTTATACTCTCTTTCTTGTTCCTCTATTGCATGTTCTGGTTCATCGTGATATCCAACCATGTTTGCTGCCATTCTATTGATTAGACGAGGTAAACTATTAAATACTAGCATCCCGGCAACTGTCCCCACATCATGTTGAAGTCCGTCGAATAGACCCATCTTATTGCTTTACTTTCATATATCTTTATCCTTGGATTGGTGCTTGACCTTGATAAACAATTTGTGAAGTAGATCTTCCTCAATCGTGACGAATAATTAATCATTCTTAATTTCGCAAACCCTCTTGTTCCATTCAGCGGGCAACGAAATTTTAAGACAGAAATAACAAGATGAAACAAACCGTGCGATGTAAATAGTAACTACATCTAAAAATTTCAGTTACAAGAGTAGAGTAGATAACAAAACCGTGAATTATACTACAATGGAAGGTATGTGAATTTTTTTGCGTCTATTCTCCCTTTCTTCCTGAATTAAAACTAACAAAGATATCATTTGGAACCGTGCGCAGTAATTGTAATCGACGATGATTATAACAAAGATGCTTCTAACGATGAAAAAGAACAAGTGAATTCACCTAAAGGGGAATCTCAGCCAAATACGAGTTTAGTGATCAAACAACCATTGAAGAGGCCAAGTGAAAATGCACATGAAAAGTCACCAGCAAAGAAACAGCAGAAATCAAGCTTAATAGCAAGTTCTACATCTAGTTCAGGTACCAGTACTAGCACAACTTCAAGCTCACGTTCGAGGAAAATACCAAACATTGCTGAGGAATTAGCCAAGAATAGGAACTCTGTCAAAGCACAATCTCCGTCAATATCACCACCTACTACCACATCTACTTCAATCCCAATTACCCCATCAAGTTTAGGTACTTTATTGAATAAGCCTGAAAATTCACCAGAATTGAAGAATGCTGAACTGCTTACCAATCAAGAGATGGATGCCGCTGTCATTCCTAAGCAGAACCCAAAACCAAAACCAAAACCTAAAGTGACTCCAAAAACTGAAGACACTACCATGTCAAAGAAAAAAATCAACGTGAAACCTAAGATAAAAGTAGCAAAAAGTGACACTACTAATGCTGCTGCTACCGTCAAGAAAGAAGATAAAACTTCCATCGCTGAAGCTGGTCATTCTAAATTAGAAAAATTAGAGAGGGAAAGTATAACTTTAACAAATGTGCCGAAAGTAATTCTCCCAACGCAAACCGTAACAAACTCTACAATAAAGAATGAATCAACTGACGCAATAATTGCAAGTAGGAATTCTCCAGTAAATATATTACCCCTGCCGAAGAAAACTCCGACTTTAAAGCGTAGTCGAAGTACATTATCTAAATCAGCTACTTCATCATCAACAACAATAAGTCTCACCAGTGCTGAAAAGGCTAAAAAATCTAACTCAGTTTCTGCAATTCCTAAACAAGTAAAGAAGAAATCAGCTAAGAAAAAGCAAGCGGAAAATGCTGAACAAACACCTCAAAAATCTGCTGCTACAACCAAGCAACCTAAACAGTCAGCTAGTACAAAGGCGAAACTAGTTGCACCTCCTCCAATTGATCCACCTTCATTGATCGATTCGTTAGCATTGGATGAAAAAAAGGAAACTGATGATGATGATAAAGCTATAATATTAAACATTCCATTGTATTCCACAGAAAGTAATGATTATCTTGACGAAAATGGATCGATAGTTTTCAACGTGTTCAAATTAATTCAAGAAAATAATTCAAAGAAGGAAGGAGAGGAAGATTTGCAATCTTTGAGGAAAATGAAGAGAAATCTTTTTACACAGTTGAATGATTCTATCAGCAGCAGCACAAACAAAACGAACGAAAAGAAATCAAGCACATTGGAAGAAGAAGGGGAGGACGGCGACGTTATTATTATTGATGAAGATGATGAAGAAGATAATGAGAATGAAATAATCGATGAAGAAGAACCAACGGATGCAACTCCAAAGAAAAAAGCACATCCTATGAAGGGGAAGAGTATGATTGGGAAGTATGATATAGAAGATCCTTTCATTGATGATTCGGAGTTATTATGGGAAGAGCAACAGGCTTCGACGCAGGAAGGCTTCTTTGTTTATTTCGGACCATTGATAGAAAAGGGACATTTTGCCAATATTGAGAAGGCAAATGGTGTTGGGAGACGAGGTAACAGCAAAAACAAGTAATTTTCTATGTACAAAATTATATAAATAAAAATAATAGATAAGCAATCAATATTCGGTAACTTCTTAGTTCTATTTTCATATGTTATCTTGATTTTTGTTTTACATTTTCCAATATGTCTCGACATTTTCTGGAAATTCATGTCAGCTTTGATTAATTTTTTTTCATTGGATTAAATTATGTAATTTCTTATTCGCTCCTTTTATTCTTGTTTGAAGTTCAATATCGCCACATTTTTCAACTTTATTCTCCACTTCATTGCAAAACAATTGAAGCAAGGAGTTGTCCCATCTTGGAGCCAATCCAATAAAGAACTCAAGATAGTTTAGAACCAAAATTACATTTGTCCTCTTCGTATTCTCTTCATTCAGAGCGGTAATTGCAGCAAGAGCTAAGGAATGAATCGTATTCATTCTTCCTTCAGTAATTTTAATATATGTGTATATTTCCTTGTTTTCGCTTCCAACAACAGGATCAATCTTTAATTTTGATAAATTATCAGACAATGATTCAGAGACATGCGTTGATGTGGTGACCTTTTCTTGTGCTCGTTGCTTCGACATCAAATCCTTCAATATACCTAATATAGATGATTTCATATGTGGATATGGGGAAGATTCCAAAGTTTCTGCAGCAAACTTAAAGGTGGTCTCTTCTGGTGCTAAACATAGAACACGTGTTAATAACGTGAATGCTATCATTCTTTTTTCCTCGTTAGGATGGTTGCATGCCTTTAATAATATAGTTTGTAATAATGACACTAAAACTACAGATGGTAACTCTTTCAATTCTTCTCTAAGAACTTCACATGGAGAATTTGTTATAGCCACCCATATCCAATATCTGCAGACACTTTCAACTGAAAAGTTTTCATACATCTTAGAGAAAACGGATGGTGTCACACATCTTAAATATAAAACAATTGTATCTTTTAATGTAATTTCGTTGTAAATATGATAGCCAGTCTCCATATAATGAAATCCAGACAATATAACAATACCGAAAGGATCGAGTTGTAAAGTTTTATTCCTAGCAATCCTTTGCAATTCATATGAATATGCCAATTTGTAAACAGTTTGTTGAATCAACTTCTTAGCTTCTTCACTACCAATAGAAGAATCATTTGGTAGTCCCTTATAAATGTTATGAGATTCAGTAATACATTTTAAGAATTCATCTTTGATATCTATGTCAAATGAAAGAGCCAAGTGGTAAAATCTAGAAATAACTTCATTAATGTCTTCATAAAACTTTGTCATAGTAAATTTGCTGTGGGTTAAAGACTTGAAATATTTTACATCACAATGATGATTCGTACCTTTTAGACATGTTGATATCCCAACTGTGCAAAGGTTTCGTAGTATTCTTCCTTGAGCGATAAGTTCTTCCTCTTGAAGTCTTTCATATTCTTTGGCACGTGAGGAATCATGATTATTGTCCTCTGAAGTGGATAGAGAGATTTCTGGTACTGTATAATTTCTGCAAAATCCGTAGACACGACGCATTACAATTCTTATGTCATTAATGGCATCGCAATTAGCCCTCATAAAACGAATCATTGATGCTGCAACAATTCCTAAATACTTGGATGGATGTAAAGTGCTGACGCGTTGTAAAGTAGTTCCAAGCAATTCAAATAGTATATACATCTTGATAGTGACAAAAAAATCAGCAGGGGTCCTTTCCGGATGATATTTGGCAATTTCTTCCTGGGAATAATGAACTTGCTCGTTCCCTCCTTCATATACATCTTGTTCTAATTCCAGATTTTCACTAGATAATGAAAGGTTAGATAATAATTCAGAACCAGTAAGTATGCATTCCTTTGGTTCAGCGGAAAGTGCAATCTCATTGAAACACTTCATTACAAGTGAAATGATTACGCTGATACCTAACCTTTCGTTTATATTAATATTTGATATGGTTAGAAACTTGAAGATCTCTTTTGGCAAATCCCAACTGATTTTAGCTACTATTGTTGGATTCTTCTTCATCAATTCCAATAGACACTCGAGGAACTTCTCCTTATCTTCAGCTTTGCCTTCTAAGTTTGTTTGGTCAATATGCAATTCAATGATGGCAGCTAAAGATGCAGGATCATCAGCATATTCTTCAAATGCATTTTCCAAATCTAATAATATGTCGTCAATACCTTCCATCTTATTGTTGATTGTGTTTCTATTTTATCAGATTTTGCATGCTGAATAAGCTGCTATTATACTTACTTTTACGTAACCTCTTTTTTTTCAATACGGCTACGTTTGCCAGAAATCCTGGACGCAAATAGATGGCAATCATAGAGACAATCTAGGTGACTCCAAGAAGAAAGGGCTTAGAAGGCACCTCAATTTGTCAACAAATCGTAGCCTAGGAGGAAATTTAGTAGTGATGATACACAATACAGGTATAGGCAATATGCTATGTTATGTGTAAGGACGAAGATGTGAATATACTTTCCTATTCAATAGACAAGAGAATAGAAATCAGTATACGTAATCTTATATATATATAATTAACTCAAAAAATTCCTACTATTACGAAATATTCTGCGTTAGCGATATTATTATCACTAATGCGGAAGCCAAGTTAATTGTTGCCTGTAACGCTTTACGTTTATCTCAAAAGAAAATAAAGGAGTTCATTGTAAGAAAAATATCAAATTTCCAAGAAGAATAAAGAGCCATGAGTAGATTGCTAGAAAGTGAAGATAGTTCTGGTAGTTCAGAAACAGATACTGATCATTCCAATGTGCTGGATTCGGGTGCCCTGGATAATATAGGAATTGACAATCGACGTAATGAAATTCCATCACAGGCGTTACGAAATCGGCTTGAGTTATATAGCAGACGTTTATCTCAATTAGGATTAGAAGAAACACCTCAAATAGCTTCCACTATAGATGCCATTTCAGCTCCTAAGAAAAAGGAGGATGAAGAGGAGCTTGAGGGAAGAAGAAGGCCATCAGAAGTCAAGGTGAAAATAAAGTTTCAACCAATAGGTTCGATTACTCATATAAAGCCTGCGGTCTGCAAGATCTCAACCACGCAACCATTCTCTTCCATCATAATCTTTCTCAAAAAACGATTGAACATAGATAATATATATTGTTACGTCAATAGCTCTTTTACCCCAATACCACAGCAAAATATAGGAGATTTATGGACACAATTTAAAGTGAATGATGAGCTAATAATTAGTTACTGCGGGGCCGTAGCATTTGGTTGACAATCATTCAAACGAATAAGTCTCTACGGTAGAGTATATCTGGAGGTTTGATAGCAATATATATCCGTTTGTTATTGAAGGGGCTTAATTGTAATTGCTTCCAGCACCCTAATTTAAAAATTAAGGAACCTTTCTATATTGCCAATTCATTTCCTATTTTTTCATATACGCTATTGTCTTTATACATGTGTTTCTGTACAACTGAAGTTGCTCTATCTAACATTATAATGTATATATTGGTGACAGAGAAACTTACCTGCGTCTCAAGAGCAAAATAAATTTTCACAATCTCACAAGATATACGTACCTGTGAACTGATTGAAAATAGACGTCTCTGAGTACAAACCAATCTAGTCCAATATATAAGTACACGAAAACACGATAGTAAATAGTGCGCAATATCTTCAAATTCATAAATAATTATACAGAGAGAGAGAGAGAGATAAATCAATATATAGCTTAATTTGCAGCAGGGAGCACAGCATCTTCTAGTACAACCAAAAGATCAGAAGCATCTACAGGATTACCGTTGCTGACTGACACTTCTTTAACTTGACCATCGGCAGGAGAAGAAATGACCATTTCCATCTTCATTGCACTCAGAACAGCAACAGCTTCACCCTTTTTAACCAAAGATCCCTTGTGCACCTTGACTTCAACAACAACACCGGCCATTGGAGCACCAATTTGGTATGGATCATGAGCATCGGCTTTTGGTTTAGCAACCGTCTCAACTTTTTGGGATCTGTCCACGACTCTGATTTTTCTCAATTCACCATTCAATTCAAAGTAAACTTCTCTGACACCGGTAGCCTTATTTAGGTCACCGATAGCCTGTAGTTTTATAATTAAGTTTTTACCCTGTTCGATAGTGACCTCAAGCTCTTCGTCAACTTCTAATGGAGCCAAGAAACTCTTTGTTGACAGGACAGACAAATCACCATATTTCTCCTTTATCTTTTGGAAGTCTTCGTAAACCTTTGGATACATATTGTAAGAGGCAATGTCACATTCATCAATATCACCGAATCTTGTTTCTAAATCTTCTCTAATCTTATTCATATCAAATGGAGTTAGTTCTAAACCTGGACGTGTGGTCAACTTTCTTCTTTTATTTCTTAGAATATCAGATCTTAGAGGTTCTGGGAAACCACCATATGGTTGACCAATCAAACCTTCAAAGAAATCCATAATAGAATCGGGGAAATCCAAAGTGTTAGCCAAACGTCTAATATCATCGGAATTAAACTTATTTGTAACCATAAATTGAGCCAAGTCACCAACAACCTTAGAAGTTGGAGTAACCTTAACAATATCACCCAATAAATAATTTGCCTCTCTGTATGCTCTTTTTGTTTCAGCCCATTTTTCACCCAAACCTTGTTGTTGTGCTTGGAATAATAAGTTAGTCAATTGGCCACCTGGGATTTCATGTTGGTAAACTTCAGCATCCGGACCCTTCAAATCAGCTTCGAAACAAGAGTATAATAATCTCATTTCAGCCCAGTAGGCGTCTAACTCACGAACTTGTTGAACGTTAATACCTGTATCAATTTGACCATCTAAAGAGGCTAATAGAGCATTAATTGAAGGTTGAGAAGTCAACCCAGACATAGAGTTGATAGCAACATCAACAACATCGGCACCAGACAATGCGGCAACAGTCATGGAAGATACAGCAGTACCAGCAGAATCATGAGTGTGGACGTGAATTGGTAGATCAGGGTATTTAGCTCTGATAGAGCCAATCAACAATCTAGCAGCAGCGGGTTTCATGGTACCAGCCATATCCTTAATACCTAATATATGAGTACCCATTTGAACAATCTTTTCAGTAACTTCTAAGTAGTAGTCTAAGTTGTATTTCTTACCAGGTTGTAACATATCACCGGAATAACACACAGTAGCTTCAACAACACCCCCAGCCTTTTTGACAGCATCGACACCGACCTTTAATTGTTCCAAGTCATTCAGAGCGTCAAAGACTCTAAAGATATCGACACCGTTATCTTTAGCTTGCTTAACAAAATGATCAATGGCATTGTCAGGTAGTGAGGAGTAAGCAACACCGTTGGCACCACGTAATAACATTTGGAATGGAATATTTGGTACCAACTTCCTCAAGGTTCTTAATCTAGCCCATGGATCTTCATGTAAGAATCTCATAGCAACGTCAAAAGTGGCACCACCCCAACATTCTAGTGCAAAGGCACCTGCAAGAGCATGAGCAGTAGTTGGTGCAATGGTAGCAAGATCATGGGTTCTTACTCTTGTTGCCAATAAAGATTGATGAGCGTCTCTCCATGTGGTATCCATCAATAATGTACCTTGAAACTTTCTGACTTGCTTGGCAAATTCTTCAGGACCTTTTTCTAATAATACCTTTCTCCAACCAGTTGTTGGTGGAGCGGAAACGTTGACAAGATTACCTTCAAAATCATGTAGGTGAGGCACATCTGGGTTCTTCTTAAGGTTTGGTAACCCAATTTGACCTTTGATGGAAGAACCGTTAACAGCGACATCGGCTAAGTAATGTAATAATTTCTGAGCTCTGTTTTGAGAAGACACCATCTTAAATAATTGAGGAGTGTCATCGATGAAAGTAGTCCAATAATCACCATTGATGAAGACTGGGTGAGTTAATAAGGTTAGCAAAAATGGGATGTTTGTCTTGACACCTCTAATTCTAAATTCGATCAATGCACGAATCATCTTACGACGGACGATTTCATATGTAGAACCAGAACATGAACACTTAACTAACATAGAATCATAATGTGGAGAGATGACAGCACCAGCATATGCGTTACCACCATCTAATCTGACACCGTTACCACCGGCTGATCTATAAACTTCTAATCTTCCTGTGTCTGGTTGGAAATTCTTTGCGGGATCTTCAGTAGTGATACGACATTGAATAGCAAACCCACGTGTGGTAATTCTATCTTGTAAAAGACCCAATTGGGCCAAGGAAGCACCTGCGGCTATTTGAATTTGGGCTGCAACCAAATCAATACCAGTAATTTCTTCAGTGATTGTGTGTTCCACTTGTATTCTTGGATTAATTTCAATAAAGTAGTGTCTATTTTGGTCATCCACCAAAAATTCAGCAGTACCAGCATTTCTGTATCCACATTCCTTAGCTAATTTGACAGCGTCGGTTAAAATAGCATCACGAACTTCTCTGGGAATAGTCTTAGCTGGGGCAACTTCGACGACCTTTTGATGTCTTCTTTGCACAGAACAATCTCTTTCAAATAAATGAATCACATTACCATAGTTATCCCCCAACAATTGCACTTCAATATGTTTTGGATGGTCCAAAAATCTTTCCACAAAACACGTACCATCACCAAATGCAGTCAAAGCTTCAGATGAGGCACGTTGGAATGCATCACCAATATCTTCACCTTCTCTAACGACTCTCATACCTCTACCACCACCACCAAATGCGGCTTTAATAATAACAGGGTACCCATATTCAGCCACGAAAGCTTCTGCTTCATCTACACTCTTAATTGGACCAGGGGTACCTGGGACGGTTGGTACATTTGCTCTAGCAGCCAAATATCTGGCAGAGACTTTATCACCGACAGAGTCAATGACTTCAGCTGGTGGACCAATCCAAGTGATACCAGCTTTAGCAACTTTATCTGCGAATTCAGAATTTTCAGAAAGGAACCCATAACCAGGATGAATAAAATCTACATTATGCTTTTTGGCAATGCTAATAATTTCATCAATGGCTAAATAAGCACCAACAGGCGTAAACTGACCTTCTTCACCAATAGTATAGGATTCATCAGCTTTCAATCTATGAGTGGAAAGACGATCTTCATGAGAATATATAGCAACAGTTCTCATAGATAATTCATGAGCGGATCTGAAGATTCTAATCGGAATTTCACCACGATTAGCAACTAAGATTTTGTTTTTATCACCTAGGAGACTAAAGTTGTCTCTTAAGCCTGACAATTTCATGTTAGCCATCTTGATTATTGTTTCGTCCTTGCTTCAATGACTTTGTGGTTTCTCTTCTTTGGAACAAATAACTAATTAATTGCAAAAGGAAAACAACGAAGTTTATTTATTCTATCGAAGATTGACTGACTATATTCGACAAAAAAAGGAACAATCAAAATCCAGAGAGAATGAAAGTCAATAGATAGATGAATCTCCCTAGAGGGAAAACTGTAGTAAATCTCGAGGAAATTCATTTTTTTTCAAAATCGTAGAAAGTTAGTCATCAGTCCGTCTATTTTTTTCCTCTTCCTGCTTGCGGTAGAGAGTCAAAAGATTACGCAGCAGCTGGTCACCGGCAACGGACCGGTGTTCAATAAGCATCTACCACCCACGCAGTATAGGCGAGATCATACATTTTATTATACTCTATTATAACTAGTATATATATATATATATATAGAGAGAGAGAGAGAGAGAGAGGGAAAGATACATTGGTTACCAATATCACAGACGGAATAGTTCCTTATACTACGCTCCCTCGTTGTCTTCTTGCCGTTTGAGGATCTACTTGTTTATATTCGGTTTGCTTTCTTGCAAACAGGCTTATGATGTCAGTTAATGAAACGACACCAATCAACTTACCTGTACGATATTCCTTCTCAAACAAATTTGGTTGGGATTGGATCTTAGATGAAGTAGTAGATAACGGGTCATCAACGGAGGTCATCAATGGTGAGTAACTTACGTTCGTAGCTGAATTAGAATGACTGTTGGGATTGGAATTATTCATTGATACTGATGTAGGTGTAGACTGAATCTCTGGAGGTTGAACGATCCATAGTCTGTGGGATTTTGTAGCAACCAATTTAGCTAAAGTTCTTGCCAATGAACTTGTTGGATACACATGGAAAATCGGGAATGAATCCTTACCGGTTTCTAAACCTCTTGAATTTAGTATCACTGAAATGAAATGACGACAATTCTTATGTAGTAACGGATATTGAGAAGTTCTTGTCACATGTTTCACGTCTGTTACTGAAATGTTACCTATCAAATTACCTTGGTTGTCAATAACGGCGATGGAAGAAATTCTTTCAATATACATTTTATAAAGAGCCATAATTAAAGGCTCATCACCGTGAATGGAAATAACACGAGATTGTCTTGAAGTTGGCTTAGCATTGGAATCCAAGACACCGATACCCAAATCTTTTAATGAAAAATTAAACAACGCTTCTAAACTGGGGAAAGATCTTGCATTATCCCAGAGATATTTAATCAGACGACTTTGAGATAACACACCTTTAACTTTGGTCATATCCACATTGGTTACTGCTACACGGTGGACACCAGACCCTAATATACCCATCACAGTTGATAAATTTTCAGTTTCAGGTAACTTATAGAATGGATTCTTTGGTGTTAATTTGACAATTTCACCCACAGGGACTGGTTTCCCATTTTGACAATCCTGAGTAATCTTTTTATTATTGACATTGACCTTATTCAATACTAATAACAAATATGAGTTCAAATCGTTGTAATCGAAGGTTAAACAGTTCATATCACCAGGTACAGATTCAACAGGAATGGAGTTTAAGTGGTTCTTGATAAGCACATTGAATGCTTCTTCCACGGATAACGTACCAGGGATGAAAATCAATTTATTCGGTTCAACTAATTGAGACAATTGAATATGCTGCCATTTTTGTGCATGGATAGTATCTAAACATTGCGATGGAGTCTTCTTCATCTGTGTAGAACCTAGATTTAATGTGTTAGAATTCTGCGAAGAGGTGTCCTCAGCCATTTCCATGACGTTGGAATTAGACGCTAATGGGGGAGGAGTTGATAACATCTCGACAATAGAGGCATGTCTGGATGTTGGATTGGAATTGGAATTGGAATTGGAAGTCACAGTTGGTGGAAATGTTTCGTTATTACTATTAGTTGTAGTGGACATTAAGGGATATCGAAATGTTTCACTTTTTCTTTCTTTCTTTCTTTCTTTTGATGCAGTAGTAGCACTAAACTTCTTCTTTTAGATAGATGTAGTTTATAGTTCTTTTGGTTATGATGTAGTCTATTATCGAGAACAACAGGTTTACTTGAAAAGAACAGAGTGAGTTGTACTTTAATAAATAAAACAAAAAATCAGAAAGAGAGAGAATCTTATTTCAACTGAATTTTTGACACCAAAACGAGAGAACGCTGTTGTTTGTTTTACCTCCCTTTTTTCTGTCTCCTCTCATGGACAACGACCCCGCATTTGAAAAAAATACAATTGGCATTGTAACGCACTCAAATGATAATAGGTATACATAAATTTGTGTTATGTTGTATTGTTTCTATCAGTATACAGGTAAGAAAATAAAATATCAATTAACTAGGTGTAGACTGCAGTGGTGTAATCCCTGATCAATTCTTCTTGAGTACCGAATTGCAAATTGAATGAATTCTTTTTCATCTCATTGAAAAGAGTCACCAACTTGTCTACGTCAATTCTCTCACAATGCTTCAAGCCAAAAATATCTGTTACTTTCTTGATCCATGCCATACGGTACTGAATATCTTTTGTGTCATCAGGACCATTTGGATTTGTGGTAGCAACTCTAATCTTCACTCTTAAATCACCTAATCTTTTCATAGACTCCTCAAAATCCATGCTTGCAAAATGTTTATTGATCTCATCTCTGACAATGCCACCTAAAGTAGGACTTATACCGTTACTGCTGATCATCAATTGTAATCCACCACCTAAGGTAGCATTAGCACCGAAGAAAAAGTCACACAAACCGGGTTTGTCAGCAACGTTCACCATTTGTTGCTTACCAAATCTGGATTTGGCCAAAGAATAAATTCTTTCAGAATGCTCATCGCTAGAAATACAAACAAGAATTAAATGCCAGAATTCACCTTCATTATCTAGATTGAAATATTCTTCTTTGAATTCGTCTTGAATCAATTTGTAAATTTGGCTATCTCCGCCATTACCAGCATTAGTGTTCCATTTCGAGTTAATAAAGACTTTTTCCTCATTTTGTTCCGAGATTAACTCTGTTGGAAACATTCCCAATTTGAATATTTCTTGATCAAATCTAGGGGATACCACAGTAACTTTGCTACCCAATGGTAATAATTTCTTCAATCTGGTAAGACACATAAATCCACCGCCAACAATTAAGACATTTTGGTTCGTCACTTGATGAGCTAATTGCAGTGAAAGTCCCATTTTCTCTTGCTTGTTACTCTTGTTCGATCTTTGATTGCAACTAGAGAAAGACTTCTGAAGGTATGCAATATATACTTGCAAAGAATTATCAATGAAAAGGCATCTCTTTAAGTCATTCCTTCATCGTTTTCGACCACATGCCACACTTCGGCGTATCCTCCATTATAGTATCATTGCGCGTGACTCGTCCATCAAAATTTGCTCGAAGAAATGTGTATGTATATATGGAATTAACATCTTTCCTAAATACTATTAAAGAATATTATAACATAAAAATATACACCACACAAATTGTGTAGTTGAAAACATGGGAACCTTTCACTCTAAACTTTCTATTAACAGGTTGGTCGGATTATTTCAAAGTAAACGAGATGTTTAGTACTGGCGAGCTGCCTCTTGGCACGCCTTCAATTGTTGTAAATAGTAATCACATATTTGAAAATTACCATCATTTTCATCTAAACATTTGGTAAAGCTCTTTGCAGCACCATCACAGGATGTCATTTTTTCTTGATTCAATGCATTTTGCGACACATGTGGCTCAATTGCTTGTTGCTGCTGTTCATGTTCTGCAGGTGCAGAATTTGCATTACTACCACCAAATAATAATCCACTAACCGCATGCCCTATTGAACTTCCGACTGCAACACCTGCAGCAGTTGAGGCCATCTGCCCAAATAAACCAGGTCCTGAGGAACGGGTACCTGCACTTGCAGCACCACCATTTGTAGCAATAGGTGGTTGGGAGTAGACATTTGATCCAGATGCTGGAGGATGATTTACTGCTGCAGTTGATGCTGAGCGAGTTTGTGGTCTCGTACCTCCTCTACCTGATCTCATACCTCCTCTTGAACCTCTTGAACGTGCCATAATAATTATACTTCTTGTTGATTTAATATTCTTATCGTGGTCTAACTATAATAACCTTGCTGACGAGAATATAATTATTCTATTAGAAGTAACTCCATATGTAGCCATATATATATTAGATATTTAGAAACGCAGTCCGATATCTTCGGTGTTTAACAAATCCGCAATGTCAACGGCTCGTGAATTTTCTGGAACATTCAATTGGCAAACATGTGATGAGCTAATTCGTAACTTCCAAGTAAGGCCTTCAAGTGACATAAAGCTGCAACAACCACTAAGATATGAAATATTTGATGGGAATGGCCCCATATGTCAAACTTACCCTTTATATATCTTTCAGGGAATCTAACACCGTATAAGAATGCACCAAATATGTAAAACACACCTTCCAAGACTACCCATTTCAATTGAATTCGTTTCCATGTTTCTTGGGCACCATAATACATTATCCCGGCTAGAATTGGCAACACTGCTGATAATCCAAATGCTACAAAGAGACCAGCCCTATAAGGCCTCCATTTCCTGGAACGGAACCTCTCCTTCAATGAAACTGTACCACATGCAATTCCAAAGGATAGTGTTAACAAGGAAAATCCAAAAAAAAAGGCTTTATCATCATAAAATCCATAATATAGGATACTGATCATAGATGTCACAATTAAGATAACAATTCCCAAATAATCTAATTTATTACCAAAGGTTGCAATCTTTAATGAATGACTTTTAAAGCAATGGAATATACTGCTTAATATAAGACAGGAAAATGCACCGAAAAAGAACAAATCAATGATCAAGTAATCAACTAGAGCTGTAGTCTCAAATTTCTCAATTGCATATTTGTCTAATAACAAAGTGAACAGAAACCATATTCCTGGTAATAAATGCGTATAAACATTAACCGTTTCATTATGAACATAGAATAAACTGTCAACACATTGCCTAAAGCTGTTAGTTTCTCTTACATAACCGGCAATGATGTGTTCATTATCTTTTTGCCATTCAGGTATTTCATCCCACGTATAAAGTTTTCTTATACTTGTTGTCTTTTTATTGTGCTTAATTGATACATCATTACCAATTGTGGTACTCGTAGTAACAGTTGAGTCTACCCTTATCCTCTGTTGCAATTGCTTCTTCATATTTCTGTCTTTAATAGTTAATTCACTCAAGAACCTCCACATCAACTAACCACGATACTTAAGAAAAACAGTACACTTCCCTTTAAATGGATCATATATGAACTTCCAACTTATATACGCCCAAATGCCATCTTGTTACTCTTCTTTCCATTGAGCGAAACTAAAATTCCGAAGCCAATTTCGGGTAGTCTTTTAATTAAACCCGACTAATTTTTCAACAAACTTTTCAAACAGCTACCAAATTGCAATTTATGTATCGCCCATCAATCTTATTATGAACGAACGTTAAATTCTGCAACCATTTGACCAACAAATTATAATTTAAGTACAAACTAACTTCGCTGAAATAAAAGAAAATTTATGTAACACTATTGAATCCAAGGGATATCGAATATACTATCATGAAGAACTTATTCGAAAATTTCCAAGGCTCAGTATAGTTTGTCAACATAATTTTCAACTTTGCAAATCATACTTCGTATATTACCATAGCGCACAGCCTTCTCAGCCAACCTATCCATAGCAAATTTCGTTGTTTGCCCTTTGAAATCTACAAGAATCACTCAAATGTACATAAAATAAGAAAGTATGTCTGGGTAATAATATTTAAAATTTATAAAAATTATATTTTGGAAAATATATAATTTTATTTTTTAAAATCATTTTTAAGTTTTCGTAGTTTTATAAACAAATAATTACCCGAAGATATAATGAAAGTGTATTAATTTTGTTAAGCATATTACAGATAACCCAAACTCTTCAGTGAGTAATCGTTATAAAATAGAAAGAAATCGAAACAACTAGATTAGAAGGTTTTATTTTACATGTATATTATTTTATACGTTTTTTAGAAGAATGAACAGAATTTATTATATAAATTGCAACCTCACCCTATATTCTAACTATATCAATAATCCACAAATGGCCATTAACAATAATACACCATTAAACGCAAATGATACTACTAATGTACCTTCTGATCAAGTTAATTGTCAATAGAAGGAAATCAGAATAACTAGATAAGAAGATTTTATTTTACCTGTACATTATTTTTTTTATAAGTATTTTAGAGGGATAAACAGAATTTATTATGTAAATTACGTCTATAAACTGAAATGGCCACTAATAATAATATTGGCAATTTATATAGAGAAGATATTGATCATTAGACATGATAGTAATATTAATAGTGAGATTATGGATTCTAAACTTCCATGTGAAGATAGAAATACGCCAAAAGGAAAAGTATATAAAGAACAAGAAATATGAGAAAGATAGATAGCAGTATGTAGAAAGAAACGACGAAGAAAAGAAACATTGTATATTATAAAAATGACTGAGCATTATCAATCTACTATTGCTCCACAAGATAAGAATTTAAAATCATGTCAGATCTCATTATAAAATTTGATCATCTAAGTTTCATTTGTGTTTCACCGATGTTTCACATTTTTGACGTTTGTCCGATTAGGATAATCTATGTGATACTATAGGAATTCCGGCAAATAACACACCAATAAATAGAATCGATACTACCATTTTTTCTTTCTGATCATGTTAGTTCTCGATAGTTTATCTACAAAGTGATAAGAATCGAGGATATATAAGTAAAAAATAAGAAACTGCTAAAAGAGAAATATTTATCAATCGCAAAAGCCTAATCAAAGAGACCTTTGATCCTGGTTTCCTGTGTTGGACCGAAATTATTCTCTGGAGGTTCATTTTCTATACCCTTATTATCACTACTACTATCAGTATTGGCATTATCATCCATGCCATTGAAATTATTTCTTTTGAATAACTTTTGTTTTTCCTTTCTCAGTACACTCTGATTATCAGGTGGATGTCTTTTCGCTTTTGTTACATTTTCTAGCATGTCAAGCTCTTTTTCGCCCCAACCAATAGTGGTATTACTACGATCAGCTATATGTTGATTTGCATTTTTCTCAAGCTTCTTATCGATTATTTCAGGTATGTTATCTCTGTCTGAAGGATTTAAAGTTTTGTGAAATATTCTTGGAGACTCACTTTCAGCGCATTTCGATAGATTTAATAAACCGCTATTATAATCATCCATGTATACAGAGGCCATATCTTGAGGTGGAGTATTACTTTTTTCATGCTGTGAGTTGGATTGTACAAAAAGTTGTTCGCCGTGATTGTTGGAACAAATATTATTTTCTTTAGTTTTATCCTGCATTTGTAATTTTGAAGGACTCAAAGGTAATTCTTTAAATTGATTTGGAATAACGTTCAAGTTATTGTGTATTGTTTCCTCTTTATTCGGAGACAATGCGCGTGCCGCTTGTCCCAGAGATCCATCTGCTACAGTCGTACCTTCTGTAATTTGGAATAATTGCATTCTAACATTCATTTTGTTAGTTTCTATCAAAATTGGATCGCCAGGTCTACAAAACCATATGTTTACAACGCCGTCATCATTCAGATGTATTTTACCTGATGAGCCAATATTCATAAAGTTTTTGAAATCCCTCAGTTTGCATATAATAGTTTTCACGTATTCATATTTTTTCCCAGGGGTATTTGTCCTAGAATCATCATCTATAGTAGTAAATAAACAATAATGTTCCAAATCTGAAGTATTGATCGTATTGCAGATACTCATTGCATTTTTGAATAATATATCGTTTTTACCAAAGACCGCTTTGGTAAAAGCAGTGATGTTTAATTTATTGGTCCCAATTTCAAATCTCATTTCACTTGTAACACTTGGATTGTAATTTTCAATCACATTCCTCAGCAAAAGCTGATTACAGCATATATAGTTAATTTCATCTGCCACAGTAAGTTGATCTTTCTGGCGTATGCTAGATTCTATTTCATCATTGAAAAGAGATGTCTTCAATTCATACTCAATATTTTTATAAACGTCTAAAAGTCGTGGGTCCAATGGTTCTTCTGGTTTCGGAGAAGCTGCGGCTGTTCCGAAGACATCCAGAAACTTGCGTTTATACTTGAGATCAATTATTATGCGATCAAAATTAGTCGGTATGAATAGTGGAGAATATTCCTTTACAAGCATGGACTCCATTTCAATTTGCACTATCAATCTGTTCATCAACATCTCGGGACAAGTTGTACTGTTGTTCAGTATTAATGTGAATGACCTCATTGTATCACTCTCTGGTTTCTTGGATATCGTTGTCAGATGCTTCGCATTAATTTGAAAGGAATACAATTTTTGCTCAATACCCAGATGATCTCTATGGGCTTGAAGACCAGTCTCACCAAAAACAATTTCCTGTGGTCTGTATTCAAATTCTTCAAAGAACTTTTTTGGAAAGTGAATTTGACTTAATGTTGTATCCGTATTATTCATTGCCCAGGCAAGAAGCCCTGTGGGAGACAATGTGATTTTTATTTCTTCATTGATAGTTGATAGAATATATATCGATCTGTACCACAAAGTATGCTTTTCTGTACTTGTTATTGTCGCTTTGAATGACATTTAATCATCTGCTATGTTTAATCACTTGGCGTTGCCCTCGATATGTCACAGTATGATGTACTGGGTATCGGATATTTATTATGAATATATTTAAAGAACTGTACGCGAAACAATCCCGCGTACTGGATGTACTTTTAAGTAGCACCAGCAATAGATATCAGAGAAACATCTTTTTGACGATTGGAAGAAATGAGTTTATGTATTAAAAATGTCGTAGAATTAAAATTTGAATCGATCATATCACAGAATTGGGAAGAATAAGAATTGGAGAGTTATATAATCACTCAAGAGTAGAGCACAATTCAGGTATACAATTTTATTTAATGTAAGCTCATAACATTCTCCCACTTAGAGAGTTGGCGTAAGTTCAATAGAAAGACTCACCATATATCAAGTTTTAGTGCTAAAAGAAAAAAAATTACATATTAAAAGAAAATAGCCAAAAATTCACGAACAAACAGCTGAACAAACTTCTGTTTATTTTGTTATTGAATAGGCGCCGAGCCATCATCTAAAGGGCTTATTTCTAAAAATGAAGATGTAGTAGTAACGTAGGTCCCATATCACGAGATAAAAAGTGGACATATAGGTAGAGACTGATGATGAGTTCGTATTGGGCGAATTTCACAGCTTAATATCATGAGGGGCTGGACAACATTCTTAGGATACTTCAACGAAAGAAAACTAACTAAGAGCGAATGGACTGCGATGAACAAAGGAAATCCAGTGTAAAGTGGTGGAACTGGTTGATGATAATAGAAACAGCTGCGAGATGGAATGAATAAGAATTTAAATGTCAGAAATGAATTAAAGATATAATGTCACCAGAAAGATAGAATATGAAAGCCTTTTGGAATTGATGGAATTATCATAAGAAAAAGATGGAAGGCCAAAATATGAGTTTGTAGCTGATTGGGAAATTGTGAAAGATTGGGTAGAATCTGCCATAGCTAATAGACTTTCCTTCTTGGCATCAATAGCCTCTTCTCCCTCAGTTGATTGAAGTTTGGACCCTATTAACCTGGTTTCCAGTTGTGTCTTCAATTTCGTAGCGCTTGCCCGCCAAGCTACCAAATAATCTGTTTCTTTTAACCAATTCTGCTGAAGCTTTATCATAGGCACTCTTGAGATTTGTTCACAACTCTTTCAATTTTTCCTTTTGTGTCTTGTAGGTAGTTGCTCTTTCAATATCTAAACCCAGTTCTTATGAGAGATCCAGGTTATCAACCAATAGCTGTTCATTTTTATAACAGAATTGACTTGATTTTTCCCTGCATTCAGCCAACTTTCTTTCAAATTTATGATATCTGTTTGCCAATACATACATTTCGTCTTCCAATTCAATAATGTCCTTATTCTACTTTTAATTATATGGTATGCTTACCACAAGCAAGCCAAAATTCGTTATTGTCTCATACTACCATTGTGTACTTTTATATTATTTTATACTGTATAAAAATATTTAATAAATTCATCCGCAAGCCAACATGATAGCTTTCATTGTTAACAAAAATGTACTAAGGAAACAATATATCGTGGAGTAGTTTATTTTTGAAAAAACTATTTGTTGCGACCATAGCAATCAGAAGCTGGCGTTGCTTACTTCTTCAGTTCAGTGCTATCTTCAACTTTCTTTTTATGTTTACTTTTCCCTTTTTTCTTCCTTTTGATTACCACCACTTCCTCCGTGTTGTGCTCCTCTATCCCATCTAAGGACTGTTGAGTAATTTTAGCTGCAAGTTTTGAAATCTCTGCATTTCCTTGGGCATCTGACTGTGTACTATCAATATCTGGTATTGTCAAGGCCATTTCAGTTCCATTTTGAAAAGAGGAAAAGTCAAAATCTTCAAGTTTTGTGTGCGGTTTAAAATCAATTTTTCCTGTTAGGTTAGTCATTTTTGTTACACCAGCATTTGAAGTGATCTTGTTTACAGTTTCTTTACTCAAATCAGAGTGGAGTATTTCATCTGGTAGTATTGTAATAACCTTTCCTTTCTTTTTCTTTTTCTTTTTCTTCTCTTTAACTTGGCTTTTAATACTTATATGTTCCAAATTATTATGCACATTTATTCGTTCTTTCTCTAAAATATTAGAGTTGGAACCAACTTCCTCGATTTCTTTGTTCTCAGATTTGTCCTCTTCAAAGTCGAGATAATATGGATTGGAGAGACGGTCTTGCTTTTGCTCTTCAGAAAGTGATAATCTTCTATTACATGCCACTTCAGTTAAATGCTCAGTATCATCTTGTGTGTATTTATTATCTTTATCAAAATCACTAGAGATCTCAGAATCATATAATAATGAATCTAATGATTTGGCATTATTGCAGGAATATTCATCTGAACGCAAAAGTGTCTCTTCCTCACTTTGAGTCATGAAGGGTGTTTTCAAATCTATTTCAATATTTGCACCCAAGAGTTTCTGTTGACCCTCAGATATAGGTTTAAGTTCATATGCATTAAATAGACTAGGAAGCACATCAGTCAGCAATAAGGGTAATGCACCATCCTCTGGATTTATCGCCTCCATTATTAATTTTAATATTTCCATTGCTTCGACACTTCTTTCTTGAATTTCAAAGTTTTTAGAATATGAGAGACTCCCAAAAAACATAATAAGGTCATTTAATAGAATCTTAATCACCTGAATATCAGCTTGGCTTTGCATATTAACCCAATTACTAAAAATTTTAACCAATGCGGGGATTAGCAGCAGCTGCACCTTAGAGGAGTATATGTGTCCATTCCTTATGAGCAATTTTATTAAAACGTCACCGTTTTCAACTATATTGGAAAATTCACCCAGTGACCAGATGCATCCTTCTAAAATTGAAGGTATATTTCTGGTAATGTCTTCATTTGTTAGTAAGTTAATTATAGAGGAAATAGTGGTACTCCTCATGCTTGGAACTTTTACCAATATTGTCTTAAATTGTCTCCCTAACTTTTCCCCAATTTGAGTATTTGGTAAATCTTGAGATATGGTCGCTAAATCTAATAAGACGGCGTTTAACCACTCGAAATCTGAAATATTGACATAATTGTTCATAGAACAGAAGTTAACAATGGAATCTACCAATTTAATCTTGTAGGAATCTGGAACAAATATTTGAATATTTTTATCTGGTCTGAAGGTAGATAAAGTCTCTGGTAAATGCACAATCTCTTCATTAACAAATTGTTTCATTAAAGTAGATACTATTTTCTTAATATTATCTTGAGAGACAATGCCTGGAAGTAACTCAATGGCACGAGATCTAATTGAAATATCAACATCTAGAAGAAGACGCAATACCAACTTGTCGAATCGAGATATAAAATTAGTGTTAATTTTCCCAATCTTATAGAAAAGAATACAACTAATGTACCTTAAATTTGGATCTGCAGAGTTGCAAAATTTCTCCAAATGATCTAAACAAATCACTGCAGTATCATAATCATCATCGTCTAACATATCACCCTTTACAATACAATTGATGGATTCATAAAGAACGGAAGTTGCCACAGTTGCCTCCATTAATTCTAGAACCTTCGGTAGTAGCTTTAACCTCAGTTTTGGTTCCACCTGAGAAAGATTTGTAAATAACTTTAAGAGCCTAATTATTATCCAGTTATTATCTATATTTATCAGCAACTCATATAATATTGGAGATAGCTTAATAAATGGCTTAGGATTCTTTTTAGACAGTTCACAGATTACACTAACAGTTGCAGAGACAACCGCAGTATCCTCATCTTCCAATTTGAGAGCGAATGCATCAAAATTGTCCCGTAAAGCTTCAGGATATTGTAAGAAAACTTTAAATAAAGCTGTGACAGCCTTCTTTCTAATATACGGTTTAGAACTGTTTAGCATGGAGAAAAGATCATCTGCAATGTCGGCTGCTAAGGATGGAGTAACAATGGCAGATAGACCACTTAAAGCAATCCCGATTTTCACAACATCATTATTGCTTGAATATTTTAAATCTTTCTTCAGCAAATTTGTTGCTAACATTAAGATATCAGGATCCTTATAAAAGGACTGAGAAGCAGCTAAATAGCCGACCCTTTTATGTTGTAATTTGTTACTACTCATCACTTCCAGGATGTGGAAATTACACCATGACATATCAAAACCGTACATTTCCAGATAGGCTAGTTTTAATACAGCATTAGTCTTCAAATCCAGATCTGCCGAATTAGCTTCTTCTCTACATTCCTTTAAGACCTCGTTTAAAAACGTATCTAATCGTTCTGGTGTATCATTATGTGATCTGATCCCCTTTATTAAATCTTTTAAAGATTTTTCAAAAAAGAATCCAAAGGGTCTAAGTCTTTGCTTCACATCTGTCGCGGTAGGTGCATACAAAGAGGTCATTATGCAGTGATATTTCCTTCTTCAAAGGAGATTGAGCGTAGCAATTTAGGTCCTTTACCCGCTATTTCTGATTTCTTTCCACCTTTGTTTAATATTATGATGGCGTCTCTCACTTGATGCACTTGGTATATATTTATTACCTTGGCGTACTTAAATCGTGAAATACGGCAAAATTTAAGTGAGATGAGT
This sequence comes from Naumovozyma baii, assembly GCA_030568095.1. Taxonomy (NCBI): domain Eukaryota; kingdom Fungi; phylum Ascomycota; class Saccharomycetes; order Saccharomycetales; family Saccharomycetaceae; genus Naumovozyma; species Naumovozyma baii. The sequence goes on from JAJLTG010000017.1 coordinate 46,719, forward strand.
TTATGTCCAATTAGATAATGCCGGTGTTTTCATAAACTCCAGAAATCCCTTTTATCACCTAATTGATGGATCCAACAAGCTTTAAAAAAAAAAAGAAGTACTTAAGTCTAGAGACTCTAATGTTCTTGAGTATACTCCGCAGTTTCTGTTGCAGGTATCATTGTAGAGTATGGACGAGCTGTTGAGATCCGCGGCGGGTCTCTACGGAAAAGTTTCAAAGAGTGGAAAAAAGTAGAACTCACTATGAAGATTCGAAAAGAGGGAGGAGGTGGGGAATAGATCAAAACTATTAAATTACACAAAAGTACGTCTAGTTATTTTTTGTTTTTGTTTTAATGTTCCATCAGACATAATAGACAATTTATGAACAACTTTCATGGGAATATTGAATGAAACTAGATTAATTGGTTTTGACAGAAAAGCAAGAAAAATAACGTGCAGACTAATATAGACATATACAGGCGCATAGAACAGATATATAGACATGTTTGGAATGAAAGGGGCTATACATAAGTTGAGACGTTCCATATCAGGAATTAGTCCAGAAGAAGAAGGTCCTAAATCTAGCATTTCTATTGATTCATCCTCTAGTAGTTCGTTACTTCATAAGAAGAATCTGGCGAGAAGTAAGACGATGACAGCAATTGATGATTATGATAATGATGATGCTGATATGCTACCATCAGTGAGTTTGAAGGGTTATTCTACAGCGACGAAGAACAGATTACTCACTCCTGAGATGTGTGATGAAATACGAACTTTAATGCCTCTCCGGATACAGTTATATACAGAATGGAACTTACTGTACAGTTTAGAACAACATGGTGCCTCTTTACATTCGTTGTATGATAATATAAAACCGCAGAATGAAACTTCTAAGAGAGTCGGATACGTATTGGTGTTGAAGGATCGTAAGAATGGGGTATTTGGTGCGTATTGTAACGAAGCGTTCCAACCTAATGAACACAGACGATATAGTGGCAATGGTGAGTGCTTTTTATGGAAATTAGAGAAAGTTTCTAAAGTTAATGTGACAGGTACTGAGAAGGAGACAGAGAAGGGGGAAGAAACGTGGCAATTTACAGGTTACCCATTTACTGGTGTCAATGAATTTGCCATATATTGCACGTCCAAATTCATATCCATGGGTGCAGGTGATGGACATTACGGGTTATGGTGTGATGATGCATTGATGCATGGTGTATCTAATCCAACCATGACTTATGGTAATGAAGTATTGAGTCGCGAAGGTAGGAAATTCACCATTGTTGGGTTAGAAGTATGGAGGGTCGGCTAAATACAAGGAGACCACAATAAAAGTTTTAAGTAATGAAAAAGGGTAATTCTGGTTCCATTATATATTTATAATATTGCATTAATGAACCTATCTATGTTCCATCCTTTCAATGTTCTGCCAGTAAACCTTGTCAAGCTTTAGAACGTGTAACGCGACTATTTGATTGAAGAAATGAAAAACAAACAAACCAATAAACGTCGACAGTATTTACATATATCTGTATTGTATAAAAAGCATTCTATTCTATTAAAAAAAAAAAGGTTAGTACGAGAAAGATATAATGGCATCTGTAGCAGTTGAAAGGAAAAATATCAACGATAACGAGACCGGAAGAGATTACAATCACACAGTTGACCCGGAGTGCCAAAGGTTAAGAAAATTAGCCGACGATGCATTTAAGAAACGGATAGAATTGATTAAATCATCCCAGAATGAATATAATAATGGATCAAAGGCACGCGCACATGAATTAAGTGAGCAAGCCAAGAAGCAATTGGAAATTGCTAATAAATATAACGCCGAGGCAGCTGAATATGTATTTGTTGAGAATAATGCGGATTCTTCAAGTAATGAGATTGATTTGCATGGGTTATATGTAAAAGAAGCGGAATGGATTCTCAAGAAAAGAATTGACTTCGCCATGAGCCATGGGGACCAGCAGATAAGAGTTATTGTTGGTAAGGGTATACATTCCAAGAACGGGATCAGCAAGTTGAAACCTGCCATTGAGAGAGTCTGTCAAGAGAGCAGATTGAACTATTATGTTGACCCAAAGAACACGGGTGTTCTCGTCATTGAGACTGGTCTTGCAGCTCCAGGCATGATTCCATCACAACAAGGCTACGCACCACCACCACCACAGGCGGTATACCCTCAACAGCAACCACAGCCAAACACCGACACAGGTGCAGGCAGTGTAATTGAACAGCTGTTGAGACTTGTGTGTATGTGTCTGAACTAATCTGCTGCTGCTCTCCTCTTCCCTTGCACAGGGCGGATTTCTCCTCTTTGCACCACAAAGCGCGCACAATGGAGCGGTGCTCTGTGGATAGGAGAGGACCCTGTCCGGCCTGTCTTGCTCTGCCCTTTTCTGAGCAACCCCCACATGGCGTTGTTCTCCGAACTGGAACTATAAAAGCAAATGAATAGATCCACCGTTTCAGGGAACTTCTTCGTCAAAGAGCTGATACCATATAACTAAACAGCCAGCCAACAAACTAACCTAACAAAACCAATAGGCACCAATATGGGAATCCCAATCTGCATCTATCAAACTGAAAATATGAACGAAAATCAATTAACAGCATCTAAAAGGTATAAACCCTCCGTTCCCTCTACCAGGAAGGAATATTCAGATGTTCCCTATCTAACACCATCCCAGATTCCAAGGTCTTCTTATGTATCATCGAATTCCATCGTAAGCTACCATCCTGAATGTGACCCAGATCTGGATTTGACTCCAAACTGGAGGTCCTCTTTACCTAGCCAAATTTACCACACATCCTCCTCCTCCTCCTCCTCATCATCGTCGTCGTCCTTCCCTGAAATATCCAATGAAATGAAAAGAAGAGTCTACACTGCTTTCCTAAGCGGGAACGACAACAACGCAATTGCAAACCAAATGTCAATCGCTTCAGATTTTTCAAATAATATAAACATACCATTACAATGGTCCCTTTCCAACGATTTTACAATACAATTACCTATCGATCCTTCAGATCCAAACTTGAGATCCACAAAGAATTTCAACGGAAAGTTCTGGATATTTTATAACGAATCTCCACCATCAATGATAAGTCAACAACAAATCCGCATATATGATGTAGGAATAAAGGCCTGCATTTCAATAACAGACTTACAATCAATATTGAATCCAAACGACAAGATTTTGTCCATCGATTGTAACTTACTTGATATAGAGAACTATAATTTACTGGTCACAATCGGCCTTTATAATAGTCACAATGATTCTATTAAAATTTTCACATTAAATTGTGATTTCAATGGTACTTGGTCCAATTTGAAAATAATTAATTTCTCATCCACTCAACATAGTCATAGGAATTATCATTTTAACCCATTTTTGAAAATTTATGCTGGCTTATCACCAAAATTTATCTTCTCTTTCGATTCCATCAATGGTCTATTAATCACAGATCTACAATCTTCTTCTTCTTCATCTAATATCTTCAAGATCCCCATTGCTAATGATCAAATACTACAAGCTTTAAGGAATAACGACGTTAATTCTAACAACTGCTTGATCCATTTCCCACAATTATTTGTCTTAAATAGCGAAAAACTTTGGATCTTTAACAGTATCCTATCATCGCCGTTATCTAACGAAGACAACTGTTTCGAAATTCACTTCTCATTAAAATACGGTGAAGTGTTACAGTCACTAAAACAAATATCCACTTCCTCCTTCATAATGACTACAAATCAAAGATTCTTCACTTTTACGATAGATGATGAAAATTTGAAAGATAATAACGCAATTCTATCCACCACTATAAATAGCAACACAATACTTTACAAGACAGAACCAGAACACGGCCCCAACAATAATAACAACAATAACTGTTACCAAGTATGTTCTTCAAAAGATGGTAAATACATATTCATCTCAGAGAATCATCATTATTCCACATTATTTTCTGTCTTTGAAAAATCCAATTTCAATTCAAATTGCATCTTCCTAGGGTTCATTGATATTAAGGCAGTGTTCAAGATCGACCAAGTAGTAACGATGGACTTCACAGAGACGCAAATTAACGCCAATTCAGTATCATTCATCACTAATGAAGGTGTATTAAAGAACTTCGATATTGTTCGGAGGGTAACACACAGCGCGTCTTGTTAATGTCACTTTTTTTTTTTCAGTTTAATTTTCTGCTTATTAATTCAATCGGAGATGATCCCATTGTAGATGAGAAATACATTGCAATACAATACAGTTGCATCATACAGTATTCATCTGATTTTTCTTTTCTTTCGGAAGATTATTTATATATACATATTCTGCTTATTTATATCTCTCATACTTTAATATTAGTTGCATTTTCACTAACGAGGAAACGAATAAACAAACAAGAAGACTACGATATCTTTTCAGTAAGAAATGAATAGTTATCAATTGGACCAGGATCTTACTGATTTGAAGTCCTTGTTCCACAACAACAATAATGGCAACAACAACAACAACACTAACGTATCCATAAAGAGGGAGCTAACCGATAGTGATGCTCTGCTGTCAAATTTATTGACGACTCCTCCCATATCACCATCATCAAGGAACAACACTGACATCTCGTCCTTAAACAAGCAAGATGATTCAAACGATACTAAATTATACATCATATCTAATTTAAACAGTAATAACGAAGAGAAGAAGAATCTATTCATACCGAAATCAGCTACTACGAAGATAATAAGAAAGAAGAAACCTTATAATACAAATAAAAATAAGGTGAAGTCATATTCAACACCAAACAATCTATCCAACGCCTTATTAAGAGATCAAAATAAACTCATTCATTTAGATCCAGTACCAAATTTTCAAGACAAATCAGAAATTAAACCTTGGTTACAAAAAATTTTCTTCCCACAAGGTATAGATATTGTCATTGAAAGATCTGATAGTGGGAAAGCCATCTTTAAATGCAAAGCACCTGCTAAGAAAAGAAATAATGCATCTTTGAATAATCACGAAGCAATATCAGCTCCACAAAAAAATTCGACAACTGACAGTGGTAATGGGGGTGGTGCTGCTACTTGTCCATTCCGTATAAGGGCTACGTTCTCTTTAAAATTAAAGAAATGGAATATTGTCGTGGTGAACAATTCCCATTCTCATGATTTGAAATTTAATCCGAATTCTGATGAGTATAAGAAATTTAAAGAGTATTTGAAGAACCGTGACGATTTTGAAACGATAAAGAAATTTGAGGAATTAGAATATAGGTCCAAATTGAATCTGCCTATTAATCCATCAATTATACCATGTGATTGTGGATTGACAAGTGAAATTCAAAGTTTTAATATCGTCTTACCAACTTCAAAGATTTGCGGCGCAATTAAAGTGCAAAAGCAAAACAACAACAACAATAATGCACTTAATAAGAATAGTAAATTGAAAAGATTCAATGAGCAAAACCTATCAAAGAGAAGTAGTACAAGTGATAAGGAGATAATATCGTCTCCTTCAACATCATTGAAATCTGCATTTATAGATAACGCTGAAGAAAGTAACAATTTCATGTTATCTATTTTGACACATGGTTTTACCACAACAAGAATGGCGGAGAATAAACCATCAACGTCAATACCAAATTTAAATAATAATTCATTCACACTATCGAATATTACGAATTCCGATGAAAATATGATGACAGATTTATTGGAAATAGATTTTACTGATATATTTAATCATCATCCAAAGAGTAATCGCCATTCTGGCAACAATAGTTTAAATATGATGGAAGATTCATCTGCCTCATCGTTATTATTTTCACCCGCTCCAACATCACTAGACTATGGTAATGACGATTTACTGATATCATCTAATTTACAAACTCCTGAGATATCATCATTAATAAATCCAAAGAGAACAGGAATGCCAAACAGTACGGATACTGTTAACCAAAACAATTTTACCGTTGAACAAATCAATAATATACTATCATGTAATGTTAGTGATCTTGATAAACAATGGGACATCAATGATACCTTACAACATAAGAATGAAGAATCAGAATCTGGATTTGAATCTCGATTCCTTAATGATGACTTCGATTTTCTAAAATAGTAAAACCATTTGTTATTAATATTCCTATCATCGCTTATTCACTATTTTATAAACTTTTAATATTACTTAAAGTGTCATTATAGATTACTGTTTAATCAACATAGACTTATTTTCGGTTCTTATTATATTATCCACTACGATAAATATATATAGATTTAAGAAGAAATAAATGCACAGAAGTTTAAATAGAAAAAAGGACAATAATTTGCTACTGCAAATGTAGTATAGTATAGTATAGTATAATATAATATAATATAATATAATATAATATAATATTAATAACGGAGTTGTTAAAGTTTCATAAATCAAAATTCGGTGAAATATTCTCCGTATGGGTCGCCACATTGGATACCGTAATCAAATTGTTCTTCAGGGTATTGATCAAATAGTGAAGTATCACCAACACCAGTAGTGATAGGAGGTTCGTAAGGCGTTTCAATATCCTTTGCCAATAACTTTTCCCATACAACTTCACTGAACCATGGATGACATTTAATATCTCTCGGACCACTTTGTAAATTACCAATTCTTCTCGTTAAATCTGAAGTAATTAATTTACCAAGTAAATCAATAACATCTGGGTGAAAGAATGTTGGGTACACAACTTTACCCTGTAAGATCTTTTCGTACGTTTTCATTGGTGTAGTATCATAAAATGGCGTGTAGCCAGCTAACATTTCAAAAATTAAGACACCAAGTGACCACCAATCTACAGACTTATTATATGGTTTAGTAGCAATCACTTCAGGGGCAATATAATCTGGCGTACCACACAAAGTCCATGTTACAGTATCCACTTCTTTGGCAAATCCAAAATCGGTAATCTTTATATGACCGTTCCTGTCCAGCAAAATATTTTCTGGCTTTAAATCCCTATAAATAATGTTGTGAGAATGTAAATATTCTAAACCTAATGTTACTTCGGCAGCATAAAATTTGGCCACTGGGTTAGGGAATCTTTGAGACTTCCTTAATAACGAAAATAATTCCCCACCTTCAATATAATCCATGACCATAAACAAATTTCTTGAATCTTGAAAAGTCCCCCACATTCTAATCAAGAAGGGATGTTCAACTAATTTTAGCATCCGTCGTTCATCATTTGTATGTTCAATTTGCTTCATTCGAACCACTTGTTGTTTCTTTAAAACTTTTATAGCATAATATCTTCCATTATGAACAGATCTCACCAAATGAACTCTACCAAACGAACCAGTACCTAAAGTCCTCATAATTTGAAAATCATGTAAGGTATATTTACCTTTTGACACGACAGATCTTTGGGGTAGTTGAGATCTGGTAACAGGATATTTTTGACCTTGCTGTTGCTGTTGTTGAACAACAGGGGTCATATGTCCATCTGCCGTGTTCATGATCTTCCTTTTTTTCGTATTAATCTTATCAAGTGTACTGTGTTCCAACACAACTCTTTTATTATCAATTGAACCCGGGCCGATGACAGCTAATTCCTTAGGTATACTTTGCGGAGAAATGATTATAATTGAGTATTCCGTTCCACTTTCCTAATTGACAGACTTATCACATAATCATCTGGTGGTACTAGTGCTGGCAGTAGTTGATATCTTGTACATCTACATGTTCCCCCTTACAGTTTTTCCCTTAAAAAAGGGCTTACCCGGGAAGAACTTTAGCGTCAGTAATAAAAGCTTTATTATTACACAAATATATGTATTTATCTAGTTATTTATTAAACAATTATCGGTATCAATTATTAAATAAACATACTTTATTTTCAACCTACACACATATAACATTAGGATTGTAATTTTTCACCATCCTTTTTTATTCCCTGGACCGGTTCTTCAGAATATTTTAAATGATTAATACGGGCTCCGTTAGTGTGACCTTGTTTCATTATAAGAGTTTCTGATGAAACAATCTGATTGCCTGTATGATTACAATTATTTGTTTGGTTATTATCACTGTTCGTTGCATTGGGATATTTCGATTGATTATTCTTCATTTTTTGCAGCTGTTCTCGTCTTGTTTCTTCATCCTCCTTCTTTAATTCAGATTTCCTCTTCTCTGCTTGCTCATGCAACTGCTGTGTACAGTTTTTTATCTTGACTATACCCTCATCGAGAGCTTGCAAGTATCTTTCAGGGTATATCGTCTCCAACTCAGCATTTGTTTTAGTTTGAAATAAAATTTCATCTGTAAATGGGTTATGTCTGGTACCTGGCGTATAATAATGGAAGCTACCACAAAATTTCTTCATTGTCAAGGATTTAATATTATCAAAAGATGTGAAATATTTTTCATTTTCTCTTTCATCCTCTTTTGCTTCTATTTCTTCTTGTCGTTCTTGCTCAGTTTTTGGCCTACTTATTCTATAGGCTTGTGGCACAATTCTTCTTACTATTCTCTTACGTTCTTCTATGACTAGTGTCCTTGTATAACGGAAAAGTGACCAATCAAAGAGGTAGTCATTGGAGTAATGTAATTGATGGTTCAATGTCTTAAACAATTGTTCTAGATACGTGTAGTCAGGTCTTTGTTCATATTTTAAACTATGAACATAACTCATATATGCAATAAATTGACTAGGTAAGCCTTGACACAACACTTCAATATTGGTACGTAATTTCTTTTGTAAGATATGCTCATATTTCTGTCTCTTTGTTGCCGCCTTCAGCCCTTGCCATGGTAAATATCCTTTAGCAAAGTATATTAACACATACCCTAATGATTCTAAATCATCTCTTCTACTTTGTTCAATACCAAAATGGGTATTAATACTTGCATAACGTGCTGTTCCTACTAAAGACCTGTGAGTCCTACAAGAGACATGACGATGTGAATTCATGTCCCTATATTTTTTAGACAGTCCAAAATCGATCAAATGAACGATATTGGAACGACGACCAATACCCAAAAGGAAGTTCTCAGGTTTAATATCTCTGTGGATAAAAGATTTCCCATGAACGAAAGCAACTCTGGCAATCATTTGTAATGCTAACATTGTAATCGTTTTATAAGAGAATTCCCTATGACAATAATTAAATAAATCTTCCAACGAAGGTCCTAACAAATCCATCACAAGGGCACAATAACCTACGCCATGTTCAAACAAACGAATGTTAGGAATTCCAATACCGCCAGAAATAAAATTATAAACCCGGGATTCATATTCCAATTGTGAATGGTTCGTTCGATCCGATTCCAATTTAATGGCTATTTCTTCGCCACTAATCATATTTACTCCATGGTATATTTCACCGAATGATCCACTCCCTATCCTTCTACCAACACGGTACTTTTTCCCAATCTTCACATCCATGTCAACACACTCCCAGCTTCAATTATTCTCCAAGTTCCAAATTTTAGAATAAAATAAGTGATCAATTGAGTGAACAAATAGCAAGTAAAGTTGTTAATCATCCCAAGCGAACATGGAAACCCTTATCCAATGTCAAACATGAAATGGAAAATTTTCCAATAAAATAGACAATTTTAGGGGAAAAAGCAGTTGTTTATACCAATACATTTACCAAAATTTAAAGGTGAATGAAAAAAAAAATAGATTATAACTTCTGATTTGACGCCGGTGACAGACCCAATTAAGGTCTTAAATTGGTTAGTGGCACAACCCTAATAATGCATATTTGATTACGTCATCAAATTAGCTTGTAAAGGAATTTTTTCAATTTTTCAGTTCTTATTCTTTACTGGAATCGTCTCGTTTTATTATAGATGTGCATCATCTATCCTACCAGGAATCACAAGTATTCTCGAGGTTTTGAATAACGGAAACACAATTGTTGGAACAGGGTAGGATTATGACTACTAAAAATTCGCTCCAAATTATCGGTCATAGAGCGTTTAAAGCTCATTATCCTGAAAATACCTTATTAGCATTTAATAAATCCTATGAAGCATCTTCTGATATGATCGAAACTGATCTACAAATGACTAGCGATGGTGTCATTGTTATTAATCATGATGCAGATACGGGAAGAATGTGGGATAAGGAATTAGTTATCGCTGAAAGCACTTTTGAAGAAGTTGCCACTTTAAGATGTAAGGAAGATCCATCGTTAAGGATGTTAACTCTAAAGGAAGTGTTAGAATGGTCGTTAGATCATCCAAATGCAAAATTGATGTTGGATACTAAGTTCACAAACAAAAAGATAATATTATTGAAGGCATTCTCAGCAATGCTTAGAGTGCACGAAGATGTAAAATATTGGCAAGAGAAAATTATCTGGGGACTTTGGTTACCAGACTGGTTCGAATATGGTATTGCTACTGGCGTGTTGAAAGACTTTAAATTTATTGTCATCTCTTTATCCCTGGACATTGCCAAGAAATTCATTGATTATTCGATACAATTGAATAATCCTCATTACAGATTGTATGGAATAAGTGTTCACTATGTAGCATCATGGACTCCGCTTTTCAGAAACCAGTTACTCCCCCTCTTGAAAAAGGAAGACATTAATATATTTTTGTGGACGGTGAACAAATCTGTTGATTTCAAGTTTGCTTGTGAATTACCAATCAAAGGTGTTATCACTGATGACCCAATTGAAGGAAGAAGATTATGTGAGGAATATGCAGCCTCAGAATCAGATATGATAAAGAAGGGAGAGTTCACAATCCCTCCTTTGAACACTATGGAAGGGATAAGATTCCATTCTTACATCAAGATCTACAATTTTGTTTGTGCATTTCTATTAGCTAAATGGGTCCATTTCAAGATTTTCGGTTGGTCCATTGCATATGTGCTCTTCTTATTCTTGAAAACAGTGAAGTTTTTATGATCTATGCAATTTTTAGGCAGAAGATGTCACATTGATTTCTCTTTTCCTATTTTTCCTTTAATTCTATATTCTAGTTCAGTAACGCCTTTTAATGACAAAACACCAATGTATATTTTTCTGTTTCCTTTTTAGGACCAATAAATAACTATGTACATTAGACAATAAATAAATAATTCCACGGAACAAATTTCTCTTCATCCTACGATTTCCACAGTGATAGGAGTGGACGTTTCTTCAACTGTTTCACCATCTTCTTTCACTTTTTCGGATAAAATTTTGTTCTGCATCTTTTTCTCCTTCCTGTAAACTCTAGTATTACCTGGAGCAAAACCACCATTACCAAATAAGGCCCATTCAGGTGTTTTAGCCATATAATCTAAATAAGTAAAGTCTTTACCAGATTCCAATTCTACGAAAAACTTGTCAAAGTCAATATGAGTGTACCACTCACCATCAATCTTAAATTTAGTATTAGCAATCAAAATACAATTAGAATGAGCATGTTCTGCGGCAACCTCATAATCCAGTCCACGTCTTTGTAATTCCTCGCTAAATTTCTTAACAAATGAAGTACATTCTTCATAATATGGAATGTTTTGCATAGTTAATGGGTTACCATTACCATCTGAAGAGCCACTGAATGTAGCACCCTTCACTTCAATGAAACATGGTTGACCTCTCTGAACTAAATCAGCATATGAACTAATATTGCCAATATTGAACCCCTTTACCAAAGTTAATCTAAAGACTGTTCTTTGATGGTTTTGCTTGGTTCTCAAGATATCTAAACATTGCAGCATTCTTTCCCAGAAATCTTTATACAATGGTCTATCCACTTTTTTCAATTCATCTTTCGTAGGCGCATCAATAGATACATACAGCTGTGTAACTTTACCAACGTTTTCCAAAGCTTCTGGATGCTGAGCGTTACAAACAAGGAAACTGCTAATCTTCTTTTCATGCAACAATTCCACAAACCTATTAATGTGAGGGTACATGATAGGTTCACCGACCAAAGATAGAGCACAGTGGCCGACTTTGAAAGCCTTGGTGAATCTTTCGGAGATAACACCTGGGACACCTCTCATTTGCTTGATCATAGCGTAATGGTTCTTCAAGGCATTTTCCAAAATATATTCTGGATCATCAATTTCCCATCTCCAACTCTTGGAAACTGGATTTGTACCATGTCTCCAACAGAAGACACATTTAGATGAACATGCTAATGAGGGAGTCAATTCCATACATCTACTAGAAGCAATGTTGAATAATGATTTCTTATAACAGGAACCCTTACCTCGCAATTCATTCTTAGTCCATCTGCAGATCTTGACACCCGAATGAGAGCCCACAACTCTGTAACCTTGTTTGGTCAAATTTTTGTAAGTTGGACTGTCTTTCGAAACCATTTGTTTTATTTCCATGGAATTAGGGGTTTGCTTTTGAGAACCAGTACCAGCTAAGTCTTCAACATCAGCTAAGCCCTCATCATCACCACTTTCATATTCGGCTGCAGAATCTTTTTCTATGTCACATGTTTCATCATATTCATAGATAATAGGTTCATCATCTTTCAAAGTTTCCATTAAAAGGTTGGTCCATTCCTCCACTTTACTCATACCACCAGTTTTCATACAGATTTCACCGACAGGGAAAACTCTTCTACCACCCAATCTAGCAATCCAATGATCAGCATTTTTGGCCTGGTAACAAAATTTGTCAGGCCAAGATTCAGTATCGCCTAGACCTAATATACAATAACCAACTAATTTACGTAGCGGGAAACCTTCCACTCTATGATCATTGAAATTTTCCTCCAGAGTTTGTAAGAAGAAATCCAATGGACAATCAACATCATATGAGGGAACTACAAGGATGTATAAAGCATTTTCACAAGGAACATCGACAAAATATTCATCGATGTCGTACAACTCATCGAGATTTAACAATTTTGGTGTGTTTTCCAACTCAGCCATACTAGAAACCATTTCGTGAACCAATTTACCGCATCTTTCACCAGCACCTTGTAAGGAACTGTAAAATACATAAATTTGAGAACTTAACAAAGTTTCGTTCGAAATTGTCAATGCACTTCTAATAAAGTTATCAGATGGTTCTTCAGATGGTACTGCGGTTTCAGAATCACTTTCCTGTTTTATAGGCATGGTGCTAGAGAAAACCTTTGGAGTTCTCTTCTTTTTACTCTTTTTCTTCTCCAAGAATGCAGTGGTAAAATCAACAGACATATCATCTTTAGGTCCAGGAATTTCTACTTGACTAGTATCAAGCTTCTTAGACGAACAGCATCCTTTACCTGAACAGCAGCCACCGCTACCAGCTTTTTTCCTACCTTTCTTGTTATCGCCACAGCAACATTTTTTCTTTTCTTTTTTCGCAATAGAGATATCACTAGTTTCTTTTAAGTTTCCGTTATTTTCAATAGGTACACTACGGTTTCTTTCTAAGTCTATTTTCCTAGATTCTGAGTAGAATACAGCATATGTGATTAAAATAGTTAACGACACGGTGAACCTCCCTCCGAAGTAGAAATAGTATAGGAAGACACCCCCTACCGTTCCTAAAGTAGTCAAAATATTGAAAGCCATATTTGTTTGACTTATTTGTTCTTCTGAGACCAGGAAACTGAAAGAAATAACGAAAAGCAAATAAGACCAAGAATAGTCAAATAATAAATTCTTTTGCATAACTCATCGCCTCGAGCTTTTTCTTTTTTCCCCGGCGAAGAAAACAGACAATTATTTCAGTACATTGCAGAGATATACTGTGGATGTTAGTTTAGTGCATAAGTACTGCTCAATAAGGGGCTGTTTTAATGTCATCTATGGCTTTAAATAACTTATTACAGTGGGGAAGGGAAAATGGTGTTCAGTTACCTCAAAATGTACAGTTCATTCACGATGAAGTGAAGGGTATCCATTGTATTTGCACTGCAGATATCTCAAAACCCATTATGAAGTTGCCAGCAGAATTGATTATCTCTGGTCAATTGGCTAGGGATTTTTTTCATAATACAGACAATGATAATACATGGCTGAAATTGTTATTTGCCAAGTTGAACTTCGATGAGAGGCCTACCATTGTCAATGATATTGATCTACGGTTAAAATTCAGACCGTACATCAAGGCTTTACCTGCTGTTGTCGGGTCAACTTTAATTTGGAATCCAGCTGAACAAAGGCTACTACAGGGTACAAATTTGGGAGGCTCTACTAAAAAGAGATTATACTATGTTTTTAAAGAATGGTATGAACTAATTACCGGTGAAGATTTATTTGACCAGTCTTTGATAGAAGATGATATTAAGACCTTTGAAACTTGGGATGATATCCCATTTGAAACAATCTATGAAAAACTGATTGTAATGACAATAAATCAAACGTTGAACGTTTGGTATTCGTTCCCTGCATTTCTTTGGTCTCACTTGATCTTTATTTCAAGAGCATTTCCAGAATATGTGGTAAATAGCAATTCCAAAGAAAGTGCTGTGATTTTATTACCAATCATTGATCTATTAAATCACCACTACTCATCAAAAGTAACGTGGTTTTCTGAGGATGGTAGTTTCTGTTATCGAAACGAAAGTGAAACATTACATACAGGTGATGAACTGTTAAACAATTATGGTGGGAAAGGTAATGAAGAACTATTAGCCAGTTATGGATTTGTCTTAGATGACAACATATTCGATTTGGTAATGTTAAAGATTTCCCCCGAAAAAAGTCTTATTTCAAATATGTTGAATAATTGTCCTCACATTCACTTGCCCACCCTTGATGAATACACAACTTTTGCCTTTGATCAAGAGAAAAAGCATGTACATAAAGAGAAGAAAAGGACAGTTGAGGATTATGAAGATGGTATTATTTACGTTATTAACTCTAATACGCAAGAGTGCCTCGATCCATTGCTACAAATTTACAAATACATGAATAAATTCGAAAATGAAGATATAAATAGTTTAAGAGTTTTATTGTCAGCCATGGAAATGTTAAGAATGGCATTGCACCATAAACTATCGGCTGTTAGTGAGTGGCCTTTGGAAACCTATGAGCAAGACCAGTATGGTATCAAGGATTATAGGCAACATTGTGCTGAAGTGTACAGACGAAGTCAGAAGAGTATAATTCTAAAGGCTATATCCAATATAAAACGTAAAGAGAAAGAGTTATTATTAATTAACAAGCGGAGATTGGTGACTGCTAGCAAAATATGCAAATATGATTCATTGTTTTTGGATGAGGAACTGCCAAGATTTTTCCATAATAATGGACATCAAGATTCTGATGTTGAATTTGAAAGTAGCTATGATTTGTTGGTTCTCTGGATCTTCATAAAAATTAGAAATGATAGTTTGCCCGAGAAGTATAATTGGATAAAAGAGCAGTACAAAGCAACTCTAAGCACAGCGGTTTCACTTCCTTCATCGTATGATGTTCAGGAATTTTACAATACGTATTTTTCAAAAAGTAACATGACAATGTTTGAAGATGCAATGGATGCAGTTCGATTTGTTGAGCGTAATATTTACCTTAGCCTTGGTCCAGATGGCGAAGTTCTGGTTCGCCAATCTTGAATATCGTTGGATATTTTAATTACAATTCATAATTGACAGAAAGAGTACAATATTTTTGCATTTAGAGATCTCGATATTAGAATATTTACATAATATGTATATATATCTCATATCAAAGATTGATTCACATCCTGGATAGTCTAATAAGATTAATAAATGGTTCTCCAGAGTTTATTTTACGTATTGTGATGTTTCTTAACTTATTGGACTGCCGTACCCTGCGATTTCCAATTGCGCTGAGAAACTCGCTTTTAAAATGAATGGTTGGTGAAATAATGGACATATGTAGATTACTAGTGACAATCTAAACAGTAACAAGAAAGTAAATCTGTATTATGGCTAAGGACAATTTAACAAGTCTGTTATCACAACTGAATGTGGATTCCAATCATAATGAACACACCAAGGTCGAACAAACGTGTGTACAGTTATTGGATGCCGGCTGTGAAAATCCAGGTTTGATATTGAAGCATTGTCTAGTTGCCATCATTAAGCAAGACAAATATGAAAGGGCATTGACTATTTTACAAAAATATACTCGTATTGATGAAAAGTACAGTAATAAATTAGCTCTTGAAAAGTTATACATTTACTATAAATTGAACCAAGTAGGAAAGTTTGAAAAATTATTTTCCTCGCAATTTCCAGATGGTATTGATAGCCTATTAAAGACTAAGATGACTTCCAAGAAGAGAGGATATATGCATGTGAGAGCTCAATTCTGTTACAAAAATGGTAAATATGATGAATCCTACAAGATTTACAATTACCTAGCTTCTAATAATGATGATGAAGAATACGATAACGATTTGGAATTAGCTTGTAATGAACGTGTTCCATTAACAGCAATCCCTACTTTAGAATTGTCCTCACCACTTTTTAGCCAACTAAAAGAGGAATCATACGATATGCTATTTAATGAATCTATGATCCTTTCCGCCCAGGACAGACATGAAGAATCCATTGAATTATTGATAAGAGCCCTTCAAATGGCTAAAGATGAAGGATATGAAAACGATATTTACTCCATAGAGTTACAATTGGCCTTTGTTTATCAAGCTATGGGCGATAAAACTAAATCCAAAGAGATTTTGAGTGAGTTATTGACTAAATTGAAGCCAGGTTCTACATTTCACATAATAGCAAAAAACAACATCAATTCGTTCACTGATTTTTCGAAATATTCTTCCAATTTCAACTTAATTCAAAGAGAATTGAACTTTGAAAAGACCAATTCACTAAATTTACAAAAACTAACCTTTGAACAATGGTCCACTATTCAACATAATCATATGTTCCTAAAATTGTTCAATAATAATAAAATAAGTGCTAAATCTACTATTCTATCTCGTACATTAAGCAATTATTCGAAATTGGTCAAGAATGTTCCATTGGAAGCTTATAAAACTCAGGCCAAAAAACTTTACCATAGCTGTATGAAAATGATAAATAGTGGTACTGATGGAAGTGTTGTAGGTTTTTTACTCTTGACTCTTCAATTTTTAATAGTTGAAAAACAGTGGGAAAACTCTGTTAGATTATGTGAAGCGTTTCTAAATAATAGTAAGACCATTGAAGAAAAGGCGCACCACACTATAAGTTATATCCTATTCATGTTGTATGAAATAACAGGAAGAAACAACTCTAAAAGTATTTTATTGGACAAGATTAAAGACAGTTTGAAAACTGAAACTATTTCGAATGATGTGCCATTTTGGAAACATGTTGCATTTCAATACTTCACATTGGGTTTGTTTAAAGAGGCAAAGGAACTTCTACAAAATATTGCACTATATGGGAATGAAAATGATGAATTAATTAACTCTATTTTATCAGAGGAAACTGTTGATATTGAAAGAAGTACACAGTTAGTGAGAAATATCGATGTAGAGGATCTTATTGCATCTGGTATTTTTCCATTAGAATCTGTTTTGAGAAAAAAGAAAGTAAATAATAAGGCTAATAGGATAGCTAAAAAGAAGATGTTGGAAAAGCGTAAGAAGAGGAAAGAACAAAAATTAAAGAAATTCTTGGAAACTCGCGATTCTAAAACGACACCTGACCCTGAAAGATGGATTCCATTAAGAGACAGATCCACATATAGACCAAAGAAAAGACAACAACTTGCTAAGCAAACACAAGGTGGTGCTATGAGTAAAAAAGCTGAGCAAACCTTAGACATCTCGAAAAAGACACCTCCAACCCAGAGTAGTGCAAGAAAGAACAAAAAAAAGGGTCATAGATGATTGCTAATTGGCCAGGAGTGAGCCAACGTCTCTAGTTTCACATCGTGTAATAGCTTATATTATGAAAATGTGGTTATATAAATTAATGTACAAATCTTACTATCTCTATGTTTTTTCAAGTAAATAGTGTATCTTCATCTCTCAAATATTCACCAATATCAGCTTGTCTAAATGCTACAATGGCAGTTGGCTGTAGATTCCTGGCCTCGCCTGTACTTTTTGAACTAACACCAAACCCTAATGGAGTATCATTCATAGCAAGGATAATAACACCTGCGTGCTCTGGTATGTCATCAGACATCTTACCAACATGTGCCTTTAATATATGGTTACCATATAAGAATGGCATTTCACCATTAGGTTTAATCCAAATTTTATATTTAGCGTGTTCTGCTAGAATAGACAATGCAGTTATATGTAATCTAAATTTCCCAGTTTTTGTAAATTTACCCACACAGAGACCCACTGACATCAAATTTGGTCTGGCTATACAAGTAGCCAATTTTGCAACATTTTCCGGAACGTAGTATACTCTATCCTTTTGTAATCTGAACACATGAGGATTTTCTTTATTGTCCACCAAGTATGATATGTTTCTGCCGATGTACCCAGCCAATTTTTCAAATACAACTTTGGTTTCTTCTTCTGTCAGTTGTCTCATAATTGTCAATTATATATTGTAGTATACTCTGACTATATCAAACAATCAAAAGTGGTTTGAACTAGTCAATTAACAATCACATCTTTAATGTATCGTTTTTTAATAAAATCTTGAAGAATAAATTTCACGGGAAGCCCATCGCAAAAATTTTCCAGAACGTTTCAAACGATATTGAAAAATAGACATATGAAGACACCAAAATATTTACTATTAAATGGCTATCTTAATAAGAAAAATCTCCCTTTGTAGGACTATTGAATATCAAATAGTTGATAAATTATCTTGAAAGATATACTATGCATTGTAACTTGTGATGCGTAGTATGTTTCGAGTGAGATTATGTAATCATATTTAATTGTTCATGGCTCGAAGATGAAAAATTTTAGAATAATAGTGATGAATTATTTTTTTGTTTGATCTGTGGAATCATCTCAGCGCAACAGATAGAGATATAAATAGACGGATAGGTTACTTGGTGAATATGTCTGAGGAAAATATGAGACCTGTTTATGATGATGCAGAAAGTGAAGAAGCTGTAAAGAGAGGTGCTCAACATAAATGGACTAAAGCACGTAAATCAGATTATGACGATAAGAAAGATAAAAACGAAGAAACCGACCATGTCGCTAAGAAAGTTAGAACGGAAAGGACACCTCAGTTAGATGCGGAGGGTAAAATTATTCCAAACGAGCAAAGATTGCCTAAGAGGAAAGTTGTTGTTATGGTTGGGTATTGTGGTACAGGTTACTGTGGTATGCAATATAATCCGCCAAATCCTACCATTGAAGCTGCCCTTTTTAAGGCATTTGGGGAAGCTGGTGCCATCTCTAAGGCCAATTCTAGTGATTTGAAGAAAAATGGGTTTATGAGAGCAGCTAGAACTGATAAGGGTGTTCATGCTGGTGGGAACTTGATCTCTTTGAAGATGATTATTGAAGACCCTAATATTAAGGATAAGATTAATGATAAATTACCTGAAGGGATCCGTGTTTGGGATATTGAACGTGTTAACAAGGCTTTCGATTGTAGAAAGCTATGTAGTTCTCGTTGGTATGAGTACTTGCTACCAACTTATTCATTAATTGGCCCCAAACCAGATTCTAATCTGTATAATGACATTGAACAAAGTAAACAGGAATTTCCAGGTGTTATTGAAGATGACTTAGAATCCAAGGTATTCTGGGAAGGTGTTACCGGGGAACTAAAGGAAACCTTCACTGAGCAAGAATTAGAAGCTATCAAAAACTACGTTCCGCCACCACGAGATCAATTTGACGACTCAGAGGAAACTTATTTGCAAGTGAAGAAATACAAACAAATAGAAAACGCTCATCGCAGAAGGTATCGTATTTCAGAAGCCAAATTAGCTACATTCCGTGCGACTATGAAAGAGTATCTCGGTGCGCATAATTTCCATAACTTTACCTTGGGTAAAGATTTCAAAGAACCAAGTGCCATAAGATTTATAAAAGATATTAAAGTATCTGATCCATTTGTCATTGGCGAAGCTAAGACCGAATGGGTATCCATCAAAATTCATGGTCAATCATTCATGTTGCATCAAATTCGTAAGATGATTTCTATGGCCACCTTAATTACAAGGTGTGGTTCACCAATTGACCGTATTTCGCAAGCATATGAAGCTCAAAAAATAAATATACCAAAGGCTCCAGCTTTAGGCTTATTGTTAGAAGCTCCTGTTTATGAAGGTTACAATACTAAATTACAAGAATTTGGTTACAAAGCCATTGATTTCAGCAAATATCAAACGGAAATGGATAAATTTAAGATGAAACATATTTATGATAAGATTTACAAAGAAGAAGTCGATGAAAACATTTTCAACGCATTCTTTAGTTACATTGATAGTTTCAACAAGGTTACCGGTTTCCAAGGGGAAGAAAATGAGACTAAGAAGGGGACTTCAGTTCAGAAGAGCATTTTCCAATTTTTAACTGCAGGAGGGATACCAAATGAATGTGAACCAGAAGCAAATACTTCATCTGAAAAAGAACAACCAGAGGGGGAAAAATCGGTAGCTTAATCGATCAGTGTTGATAACATCTAATTTGTATCAAATGTGAACCAGGAAATTGTTCTAATTAAGCGATGTTAAATATATTCAAAATGCAAAATATATAATATTATAGAAAACGCCATTTATGTATTTATTTCTGTCATATATGCATATACTTAAAAGTATAATGTTAAACTCCTCCCGATAGTAACCTTTCAAGTTTGGTTATTTCCTCCAAAGAAGTAGCCTGCGATAATTGTATTTTAAGTTCTTTTCTTCTTTCTGGAGTCATCTTCCCCACCACGAAATTCATCATTTCTATGGATTTATCTCTTTTTACCCTTCCTGCTTCAACTGTTATCTTTTTCTCAATCTTGTCACTGACCTTTTCAATCATAGTAGAGGTCATAGCAAGGTTTTGTATTTTCTTCTTTTCTTCAGGTTTCACACGAGTAAAATCGAGGGTCTCAAGTTGTGGCATCAATTTTAAAACATATTCTCTGTAGCCATTCAGATGACATACTTGGTTTCCCCTTAAGCATAAATCTCTTAAGGTTTTAGGTGCCTTAGACAATCCGTCTAAAGAACTTAATTCAGATATTCCATTAGTAACTAGTACCAGATTTTGAAGGTTACGCGGCAGTAATTTCCCATTCAAATCAATTATCCTATTTCTGGACAGTAGCAAAGTATGTATTTCTTTGAAATCGGTCAAGTTTGGGAAGGCAAACAAGTCATTGTTTGTTAAGTCCAATATATTGGTATTTTTAGGTAAATGCGTGAGACTGGGAGACATTAATTCGGAATCTGTCTCCAGTTCTTTATTTCTTAGTATTACACATTTGTCTGTATTATATTTTCCATCAAAATGGTCCACATTATATGATGGAGCATCTAAAATTACACTAGGTGTAAATTTCATTATTTGGCCTTTCTGTCAGTGACTCTCAAGAATTTATGAGCATGCTATTTTTGTATGCTTTCAAGTATTTAGAATCGAATTTCAATTATACTCAAATTTCAAAATCTGAAAAATCACGTGCATGCATGAAGCGAGAAATCATTAAATCGAATAAACCCAGTGGGCAACTTTAAGAACTTTTCTGATTTAAGTGTATCTGATTTTTATAAGTTTTTAGGATAATATATCTTCTTCCTCTTCAGCATTTGTATTAGCAGTAGTTGAATATCTCGACGATAAAGATAAGGTAAAGATAGGAAGTAAAACAAAGATATAATGGTGTTTGATAAATCAAAAGTTGATTATTCCTTGTACTTGGTGACTGATTCCACTATGTTACCGCCAGGAACCACTTTATATTCACAAGTAGAAGCGGGTTTAAAAAATGGTGTTACTCTTGTTCAACTCAGAGAAAAGGATTCAGATACTAGACTATTCATTGAGGAAGCGTTGGCTATTAAGAAACTTTGTGTGAAATATAATGTCCCATTGATTATTAATGATCGGGTAGATGTAGCTTTGGCTATTGATGCAGATGGTGTTCATGTGGGACAAGATGATATGCCAATTCCAATGGTAAGAGCTCTTGTAGGTCCAGAAAGAATTATTGGATGGAGTGTAGGGAAGACCAGTGAGGTTGAAACATTAGCACAATGGGGATCCGATATGGTTGACTACATTGGTATTGGTATGGTCTTTCCAACTAATACCAAGAAGAACCCTAAGAAGTCTCCGATGGGGCCTCAAGGTGTTGTAGAAATTCTAGATTCTTTAGAAGCCAGCAATGCCAATTGGTGTAGAACTGTAGCAATTGGTGGATTGCATCCTGATAATATTGAGAGAGTTTTATACCAATGTGTCACTACTAATGGTAAGAGATCCTTAGATGGTATATCTGTTGTGAGTGACATTATGGCTGCTGTTGATGCAGGTGCAGCTACTAGAGTTTTGTGTAAACTACTTTCACAGGGTGGTTACCAACATGTTGCATTGAGTTTAAAAAATGAAAATTCTACACTTGAGAATGATGCTATTAGATCCATATTAACGCAAGTCACAAAAAACCGCCCATTGGTGCAACATATTACTAATAAAGTCCACCAAAACTTTGGTGCCAATGTAACATTGGCATTAGGTTCATCACCAATTATGTCTGAGGTGGAATCTGAAGTTTATGAATTATCTAATATTCCAAACGCCTCTTTACTGTTAAATACTGGCACGGTGGCCCCTGTAGATATGTTGAAAACAGCAATCACAGCTTATAACGAAGCAAAGAGACCAGTTATTTTTGATCCTGTTGGATACAGCGCCACCCAGACAAGATTGGTATTAAATAATACACTACTGTCATATGGTCAATTTACATGTATCAAGGGTAATTCTGGTGAAATTTTATCCTTAGCTGGTTTAAATCAAAACAAGATGAGGGGTGTTGATGCTGGTGAAGGTGCCGTGGATAAAAATCTACTTGCCCGTGCTACTAGAATAGTAGCATTCAAATATAAGACAGTTTCGGTTTGTACCGGTGAATTCGATTTCATCGCAGATGGTACATTTAATGGTTCATACTCTTTGTCGTGTGGTGTCAATGGTTCTACTGCTGATGACTTACCTTGTATGATGGTCGAAAATGGTCCAATTCCATTAATGGGCGAAATTACCGCTAGCGGCTGTTCTCTTGGTTCTACCATTGCTTGTCTGGTGGGTGGGTTGTCACCAAATGGTAATGTCTTCGACGCTGTGATTACTGCCGTTCTATTATTTAAATCGGCAGGTAAATCAGCCTCAGTTACTTGTAAGGGCAGTGGAAGTTTCAATGTCGACTTGATTGATGCATTATATCAATTGTTTCATGAAAATAATCCTGAAACTTGGACAGCAAACTTAACTCAAGTGGCTTGAAATAGTAAGGGAGCAACTCTTGGAAAAATGCAAGTACACTAACTTATAGAATGTAAATGGCCTTATCTATCATTATTTTTTACAGTCAAGTTCGATTTGATAAATCAAAGAACAAACAAACAAAAGAATAAATAAATAAAATCGTCTTATTAGAATATTTATACAAGATTTAATCAGTCTTTACTCAATTCGTATAGGATAAATTACTTTTCTCACTTGGTAAGAGGTTAATGTTATTATCAATTGATTGATATTTCTTAGCTACTTTGCTCTTCAATTGCTCCACTTGCTCCGGTGTCAGCTTTTCCACAGTTTCATTTGGTGGTACAAACCGGAATTGACCCATAGCAAATTCCCTATCGGACAACACACTCAAAACATAAAGCTGAGCCCTAACATACCTCACCATCCCTTCCAAATGAACCATGTCTATGTTTTTTCTACCACCGAATAAGTTTCTCCATAGTGCAGTGGCCAAAGTAGCGTCATCCGTATAAAAACCTTCATCATATGCAAATATGGCACCCCTCAGTTGTGAATTGAAATCCTTTAAATACTGATCAACAATACTACCAGAATTAACTTTCATTTCTTTAAACAACCTCAATTCAATATCAGAAAATGTTCTATCCACCAATTTCTGTTGATAATTTTTACCATATTTATAGGGCATAGCTCTCATTCTCACAGTTAACATCCACTCATGTAATATTGTAATTTGAAACCATTGCGAGAAAGTACGTGGTAACTTCAGATCTTCATAAAAAAATTTCGCTGTAGCTGATAATGGTTCATTTTGATATTGTAAACCTTGTTCTTTGCAAAGTTGATAAAAATAAGACCCGGCAACAGGGCCTGCCCTTATTCTATCCATATCTAATTTAAATGTCTTGATGACAAATTCACCCAGCGCTTCTTTCCATTTAGGCAGTTGATAACCCTTAGATTCATATTTAGAATGTGCCAAAGATGAAGTTCTTTGGGCTTGTCTCACTTCTCCACCGTTAGTCAGATCTAATGGAATATTGTCTAGGTGGGATTTGGATATTATATCTTGTGGGGATCCATTTTGCTTGAGTTCTGTATGACTATTTGAATGAGTGGAGTAGTAGGATATTCTTTTCAGTTGATTTCCTAACTGAAGAACTTTGGGACCTTGGTTCCTTAGTATCAGACCAGCCATCATCTTGAAATAGTGCTGTTTGTTTTTAATAAAGAAAAATAATGTTGATAAAACCTTCCTTTGAGCTGTTGTATCGTTTCTTGATGCATCCAATAGATAGTTGCAGTTGTAGTTGTTCCGCAGTTGGTCCCTTTTTGATATCGCCATTAGACGACGGGTAACGAATAGATGAACTGTCATTGAATTTGCTGGAACCGAATACTGCTCCACAAGATAAGAAACTTAATTATTATCAGAATCTGCTGGAATTGTCAGAGATCACCGACTTTGATTTGTTCAAAAAGGTTTAGGTTATTGGGGAAGTCAGTAAACATGCAAAAAATAAACTTTAAATATTACTGGAATTCCTATAGTGTCACATAGATTATCTTAATCGGGCGAACGTCAAGAAATGTGAGACATCGGTGAAACACAAATGAAGCAGAGTAAATATCATAAATTTGTTTCAATCAAAAATTGTAAATTAGGACAAATTAAAAAGTATACAAGATGATCAAATTTTATAATGAGATCATCCGAATTTATTTCTGTTATATTTTTTGTATATTATATAAAAAGGACGTAGAAGTTTAGGATCCATAATCTCATTATTAATATTACAATCATCTCTAATGATCAATCTCCTCTCTGTATAAATTGCCAATAAATATATAGCAATTTTTGTTTATACTTTCCTGCTGTTTTTCCTTAAATTAATGATTTATTATCAGAGATGAAAAAAAATTCTGTTCAAAAAATAAATATTAAATTAATTATTGTTGGAACCGTATATTCTATAGATGGATAGGATATGACTATCAAAGAGCAAGTTATTATGAAAATAATAATTCTAGAATTGATAAAAAAGTTGTAGAATATTCTAGAAAAAAATTATGATCAGAATAGGCTTATCCGACTGCGTCTGAATATCTCTGGTTTCTATGTGAAGATGAAAATACGCTAAAAGGAAAAGTATATAAAGGACAAGAAATATGAGAATGATATATAGTAGTATGTAGAAAGAAACCATAAAGAAATAACATTGTATCTTATAAGAATGACTGAACATTATCAATCTACTATTGCTCCACAAGATAAGAATCTAAAATCCTATCAATATTAAGCATTATACGATACAGTCAATCCAATATCGTCCTTAATAATATATCAAAATTTCTTCAATACTTTTTTAAGCTTTTTTTCTAAAAAGTTTTCACATCCCAAAATATGAACATTAGGTAGATGATTTCACTCCCGTACTTTGCTGCCACAACTATCGTTTTTCTATCTTTTATGTAAAAGATAAATATCATGATTATGACTTGGTGATACTTCCTTTCACCTCCCTCAAAATCTCCCGCATTTGTTCCTCTACAGTGTCAACTTTGTCATCTAAATTCAAGAATTCATTTTTCCATTCCATAATCTCATGAATAGCTTTAAAATGTCTATAATTTAACAAAGTTGTCAATAGTTTAGCTTGATTCCGTAGTTTCTTGTGGAATATAAATAAGGTGTCTTCCTTTTGTTCATCATTTGAAATATCAAGCTCATCAATATGGTATCTTAATATTCGTTGTTGATCTTTTAATTGCATTTCTCTTTTATGCTCTAAACTTTGAATTTTAAAGAGTATGTTTCGAGTCACTCTACAGTCATTTAATTTAACTATCTCATGTGCAGTCTCTTCAAGACCTTCTCTATTTTTGCTATCAGTCTCGGCCGTTTTGTCACTTTGCTCTTTACTTTCCAAATCGTCATTATCTTTGTTTTCACCTGTATCTTGTAAATACAAGGTCAATTCTGACGCAGAAAATTCATATTGCTTTAATTCCTTTAATAATCTGCCCTCTGACGAATTAAAAAACGTGGAACCTAATATATCCTCTCTTTTGGCGTATACATCTCCTATAGAGTGATGTATTATTTTCATATTTTCAAGTAATTTAAATTCTCTAGCACCCCACTGATCTAACCAGTCTAACAGGTTTCTAGCATCGACTAGCGCATCGATGCAATACCATTGATTTTCTGATAATAGTAGCTTTTCAGGTGTCTCATCAATAATCTTTCTTTGCAATGCAGAAAGGTCTGACAGCGATTTAGACCGCGACTCATTACTACCAAATATTTCTACGTGAACATCGTTATCTTCAAGCTGATAGAATTTACCGGAATCTGACTGATATACTTTAAAAACTTTTTTAGTTGCTTCAATGCCACCTTCCTCCTTAGCTATTTCGAACCATTTATTAATGTCATTATCTGTGATTCCCAAAATACGTTTTGATGTTTCATAAGAAGGTCCCTGAATCCATATCCTCCCAGAATAATATGGAGGTGGTGATTTTTTGGGCACAGAAATACCATTATATTCAATCCAATAATACGTATTACCATATCTATCAGTTCCTAAGGGTTGCAATCCACTCAAGTCGTATTCTCTTTCAACCTTTTCAATATAAACTTTATACCATTCTAACTTTTCAATTGTATTTTGGAGCACAACGATCTCTTCCTCTTTTTCTTGCAATAATGATTCTAAACTATTTTCTTGAATTTCATTTCCCAATTCATCTACAATCACTATAGGAGAATCTTGATTTTCTTTTAAGCCTTTATTGGAACACTTAACGCCTTGTTCTAATTTATCAAAGTCTAGGCGCGCAATGGTCAGGAGCGATGATTTGTCTACAAGTTCTTTAGAAACTCTAGTTCTTTCAAAACGTAGTTCATTACACAATCCATTGGCCGAATCAACTGCCCTCTTGATATCATTGGAAAACGTCCCAACTATATCAGTTAATACCCATAAAATTTCGATTTTCTCTCGCAACGTAAACTTAAAGCAAAAATTTCGAAACAATTGTTTGTGTAAGATAGCTACAGAAATTGCTGATGGCATAATCTTTTTTGTGAAATTATGAACAATATCTGTGTAAGGCAAGATGTGCATACTATCTTGTAAGACACCTAAAAGAATAATTAACCAATAACCGTCGTAGAATTGTCTTTTCCGTAATCTGTCTGCCCAATTGGTATTCCTATAGTTTAGAATGTTGTTCAGTGGCTCATCAACACTACCGAATTCCTGTTCCCGTTGCTTTCTTGTGGTTTCATCAACAGATTCGTCATCAAACCATTCTGGTGCGATATTACAAGTCCAATTTCCTCTTTCATCGATAAACATACACAGAAGTCGGATAAATACTTCGACAATCAAATGACATCCGGTTTCATTTACTTTTTCCATTGCTTCATCATTTTGAGAAGAAGGCTTTTTCGTGATAAAATACTTCACAATTCCTGTAGATCTTTTCTTAATCATGTCTCTCATTCTAGGATTCCTTCTCCAAGTACTTGACTGCGTCATTGTATCCTTTCCTTCTAGATTATCTGTCTTCGGCCCAACCTGAATCTCAACTAAATCACCATTAACTTCAGTCTCATCCGTACATTTAATGGACGTAATCAAATCATCAAGACTGAAAGGTGATAATTTTAGAACTTGACCGAAGGTCATTAAAAATTGGTAAGTCTTTAAAAGTTTCTTAATAATTCCTCCATCATTATATTCGAATTCTTTCCCTGGTATTATAGAAATAGGAAGATACTCAAAATGTTCACTGGAAAAATGATATAGTTTTTTGAAAAAATTCGGAGGGCCTAGGTAAGGTAATTTTGAATCATCCATAACCGATTTTATCTTCGGAAGCATATTTTTCAATTCATCGTTCCTCTCAAGTTGTTGGAGCATTCTTTCTGTTTGGTCCAGCTTCGGCCTCTTAATCAAAGTATCAAATGCATTCGATTTACCTGAGAGCACCTGATGTGATGAATCAACATTCTCCTTATTTGCTGTTTTTGAAAGAAGTGTCTTTGAATTTGCGTTCGAAGAGTCTGAAATTTTACGTTTCGGTACAATAACATCTGAGCTGAGAAATTGAGATAATGGACGATCTTCCTCAGATTCAGTTCTATCCATATGCTTTGGCGATCGCAATGGGGCCGTAACGGCTTCTCCTTGTTTTCTACCTACTGTTTGCCGTATATTTGTGCTTGTTTGTTCAGGGAAAGTACTTAGATGC
The DNA here is from genome assembly GCA_030568095.1 of Naumovozyma baii. Classification (NCBI taxonomy): domain Eukaryota; kingdom Fungi; phylum Ascomycota; class Saccharomycetes; order Saccharomycetales; family Saccharomycetaceae; genus Naumovozyma; species Naumovozyma baii. Next base: position 75,241 of record JAJLTG010000017.1, read on the forward strand.
ATCAAACTGGAGGGTGGAGATCTATTGGCAAAACCATATGTTACACTGTAATGCTTTTTCACAGAGAATAATCGTAAACCATCGGCACCATTTAGGGGTTCGTTGGTAGATATAATATTGATAAAACATTCAAGCAAGTAGGTTGATACTAGTTGTTTTTCTTTTTCAATTTGTGTATAATCAACTAGAAAATTGTGTTGATTTTCAAGATCTGTAAGAGGGGAAGATATTAGATATTTAGAGTAACTCGGTATAATCACCTCCCCCGTTTCAGGATCTAGCACCTCTTCAAAGAATTCTTTCTCCTTTATAAGATATGAGCGTGAGTATTGTGTTGTATCGGTTTCATTGATTACGTGGGAAGGCTTCTTTAATTTTACTGTTTCACCAACGAAAAAATCATGGTCACATTTCAATTTCAATGCTTCAGCTAAGTGAGCTACACTACTAAACTTTGAACCATCAATCCAATAGGCCAAAGATGACTTTAAAATAGACGGGAACTGTTCCCAAAAATATTTTGTTTGATGCTCTTCATCTATTAAGGCTTCAAAATACGTCATATTTGTTCGACTGGAAATCTCACTAGCGAAATAAGGTTGGTTGTAAAACATGAACTTCTTAGTATATTCTTCATAATCTGTGAACCACTCCCCCGTCTGTTCAATGACCCACACCGAAGTGTTTAGATTAGCAGGCAGCACTGTTGGTGCGTCTAACTCAAAGTGCTTAGCCTCATAAAGTACCATTCCCTCTTTTCTTTCTGTTTTGAATAAAAATTAGGACAAGCTATAGCAAAACCAGAAATTAATTCTTTAGTCTCAATCAAATAGAAAGTTCCTGCTGAACATCTTGGCATGTGATGTGCAGATCATCTGCTTTCTTAATGTTATTATCGATGCTACGCGCACTACTTCATAATAGTTATAACAGGGTAACTATACCTCTTCAACACATGGTGCCATGAATTTTGTATGGAGTTAACGTCTACATTACGATAATTAAGAGTATATTAACAAATATTAGCAAGATACTTTAAATTAGACATGAAAGAGAGTTTGTGCTTGAAAAAATGTACGTATTTTTTCATTTTATTGATGGTATACTAAAATATGCCAAAAGGCGCTACCACACTGTAACAGGGTAATGAAAATTGAATACTTGAAAATTTTTTTGGATTGAAAACGCTACATTTATCTCATCTCATCTCATCTTTAAAATATTTAATACATGATGTCGATTCATAAAAAATGGCCAAAACTTAGTAAATTGAAAACAGATCTTTTGGCAACAAATGGAACAATCCAATAAGTCTCATCGAAAGACTAAAGAAAAAAATACGGCCAAGAAGAAGTTACATACTCAAGGCCATAATGCTAAGGCGTTTGCTGTGGCAGCACCAGGTAAGATGGCACGTACAATGCAAAGGTCTAGTGATGTTAATGAAAGAAAATTACATGTGCCTATGGTAGATCGTACTCCTGACGATGATCCGCCGCCGTTTATTGTCACTGTCGTGGGGCCTCCCGGTACCGGTAAAACAACCTTGATCAAATCGTTATTGAGAAGAATGACTAAATCCAGCTTGAATGAAATTAATGGTCCTATTACTGTGGTATCGGGTAAACACAGAAGGCTGACTATGTTAGAATGTCCAGCTAATGATTTGAACGCCATGATCGATGTTGCTAAGATTTCTGATTTGGTCTTGCTAATGATCGATGGTAATTTTGGGTTTGAAATGGAAACCATGGAGTTCTTAAATCTAGCTCAGCATCATGGTATGCCTCGTGTTATTGGTGTGGCAACCCATTTGGACTTATTCAAATCACAATCCACACTGAGAGCCTCTAAGAAAAGGCTAAAGCATAGATTCTGGACAGAAGTTTATCCAGGTGCCAAATTGTTTTATCTATCTGGTGTCATCAATGGAAGATATCCAGATCGTGAGATTTTAAATTTATCAAGATTCGTTTCCGTGATGAAGTTTAGACCCTTAAAATGGAGAAATGAACATCCTTACTTATTAGCTGATAGAATTACCGATTTAACACACCCAGAATTAATTGAAACTCAAGGCAAGCAAATTGATCGTAAAATCGCATTGTATGGCTATTTGCATGGTACACCACTTTCTGCAACTAGCGGTACTAAAGTACATATTGCTGGTGTCGGTGATTTCCCCATTGCTCAAATCGAAAAATTACCTGATCCTTGTCCAACACCATATTTCCAACAAAAGATAGATGATTATGAACGTGAAAAGGCCAAGCAAGAAGGTTCTGTAAATGAGAGACCGGCATCAACCACTACGAGAAGACGTAAAAGATTGGATGATAAAGATAAATTAATTTATGCACCAATGTCTGATGTTGGTGGTGTGTTAATGGATAAGGACGCCGTTTATATTGAGGTTGGAAAGAAGACTGACGATCAAAGCTTTGTTCCAGGCCAGGAGAAAGGTGAAGGTGAAAAATTGGTCACAAATTTACAATCCGTTGAAAAAGGTATTGCAGAAAGATTCGATGGTGTTGGTTTACAATTATTTAGCAATGGAGCTGAGCTTCACACAGTGAATAAAGATACAGAAGACAATTTCTTTGAAGATGAAAAGGAAGAAAATGTTCATGATAAAGGTAGATCATCCTTAAGAAAACCCAGACTTTATGGGAAATCTGTTCAAGAGGAAGATGCTGATATTGACAATTTACCAAGTGGGGAAGAAGATGAAGAAGACAGGTATGACGAAGATGGTGAGCCCCGTATGGTCGAAATTGATTTTGAGAACCAAAATTCCGACGAAAAGTTAGCACTAGAAACCGATTCCGAGTTTGAGTTAAATGACAACGAAGAAAATTGGGAAATGGAAGCTGCAGGAAAATTGAATGCTACCAAAAGCCGTCGTAGAAAATGGGATATTGGTAAATTGATTTATATGGACAATATTTCTCCTGCAGAATGTATCAAAAGATGGAGAGGAGAAGATGTAGAAGAGGAAGATAAGGAAAGTGATATTGAAGAAGAAGAAGACTTTTTTACCAAAAAAGACGGCATTAATGACAAGAATAAAGATTTTATAGCAGACTTGGAAAAGTTTGTTCCTTACTTTGATACCTTAGATAAATTAATGCAAAAGTGGTCTAATACGAATAGTATCCAAGATCGTTTTATTGGAGCCCCAAAGTTATCCTTCAAGGGAAGTAACTCCAATGAAGAGGGTGCTGATGAGGATGAGGAATTATACGGTGATTTTGAAGACTTAGAAGCTGATGGTGGAGAGGAAAATAAAGAAGGGTCCAATTCAATCGGTGATGGCTCTGAAAGTGATGCTGAGAGTGATAATTCCTTTACCAACTTCGATGAAGAAGAAAAGAAAGACTTAACCGTTGAAGAAGAACGGGGTTTGAATGCAGCTAAGAAAGAAAAATTACGTCTACAATTCGAAATGGAAGAAGGAGAAAACTTTAAAGAGGATGATCCAGAAAATGAATATGATACTTGGTACGAATTACAAAAGGCTAAGATTGCCAAGCAATTAGATATTAACAATGCCGAATTAGAAGATATGACACCAGAACAACGTCAAAGGATTGAAGGTTTTAAAGCTGGTTCATATGTTCGTATTGTGTTTGATAGTGTACCAATGGAATTCATTGAAAACTTTGATCCTAAGTTTCCTATTATTGTTGGTGGTCTGTTACCAACTGAAATGAAATTTGGTATCATTAATGCCAGAATTAGAAGACATCGTTGGCATAAGAAGATCTTAAAGACTAATGATCCTTTAGTCTTGTCGTTAGGTTGGAGAAGATTTCAAACATTACCTATTTATACCACAAGTGATTCAAGAACAAGAACAAGAATGCTGAAATATACACCTGAACACACATTCTGTAATGCCAGTTTTTTTGGTCCGTTATGCTCGCCAAATACCCCATTCTGTGGTGTTCAAGTTGTTGCTAATAGTGATACCGGAGGTGGATTCCGTATTGCAGCAACTGGTATTGTTGAAGAAATCGATGTTAATGTGGAGATTGTTAAAAAATTAAAACTTGTTGGGTTCCCCTATAAGATTTTCAAAAACACTGCATTTATTAAAGATATGTTCTCAACTGCCATGGAAGTTGCCAGATTTGAGGGTGCTCAAATCAAGACTGTTTCAGGTATTCGTGGTGAAATTAAGAGAGCATTATCGAAACCAGAAGGTCATTTCAGGGCCGCTTTTGAAGATAAGATCCTAATGAGTGATATTATAGTCTTAAGGTCATGGTATCCAGTAACTATAAAACGATTCTACAATCCTGTTACATCTTTATTGCTGAAGGAGAAGACAGAATGGAAAGGTGTGAGATTAACTGGTCAAATTAGAGCAGCAAAGAATATCGAAACTCCAATGAATAATGATAGTGCATATAAGAAGGTGGAACGTGTTGAGAGACATTTCCATGGACTAAAGGTTCCAAAAACGGTTCAAAAAGACTTACCGTTTAAATCTCAAATCCATCAAATGAAACCTCAAAAGAAGAAGACTTATATGATGAAGAGGGCTGTTGTTTTAGGTGGAGAGGAAAAGAAAGCCCGTTCATTTATTCAAAAAGTGTTGACTGTCTCTAAGGCTAAAGATGAAAAGAAGAGAGCTAAGAAGGCTGATCAACGTAAAGAAAGATTGAAGAGATTGGCTAAGAAGGAAGAAGAAAAGACTCAACGTGATAAGGAGAAGAAGAAAGAGTATTTTGCAAAGCACGGTAAGAAGAGATCAATGTCAGGAGATGGTAACGAAGGCTCTCGTTCAAACAAGATGAGGCGTTAAACTTAACAAAACAGCTTAACCAAAATAATGTACAATAGATAGAAAGATATCGCATATAGTAATAATAACCTATCAAGTGTCCTATAAAAAAACTAGCTTTCATATATATATATATATATATATAAACTATTACTTTATTTGTAAATTATTCCGGATTAACAATTAATTTAAAGAAGTAAACTAACCGTATATATTTGATTGAGTAAAGAGATGGACAGAGCTAAATCAGATATATTGAGATAACCATTGAAAAGCTTCCAAGTAACCATTTCTAGTAACAACAGAACACATGAACAATTCCACAGGCCTCTGTCCTTCTGCGCCATTTGTTGTTGATGTTGTATTATTCAAGTTTAAGGCACTTCTCAATTCTGCTTCAGAGACGGCAGTTGGTGCATCGATTTTATTACCCAAGATCACAAATGGAACGTCTTTCAATTCGGCTATCTTGAACAAAGCGTCCAATTCAACTTGTGCTTCACGGAATCTTTCAGGGTCAGCTGCATCAACTAAAAACACAATACCATTAACTTCTGGGAAATAATCCTTCCATAAACGACGCGCTTGAATATGACCACCCAAATCAAAAGTTGTGAATTTAATGTTACCAATAGCCAATTCTTCAGAAGTTGGATGCCATGTAGGTTGTAAAGTGGCTAATCTATCATTCTTTAACATGTGCAATAAAGTGGTCTTACCAGCGTTATCTAAACCTAGAAAAAGCAACTTACCGTGTTTGTTCCACAAACCAAGAGATGCTAAAACGTCTCTAACTGTTTAATAAAAGAGATTATCATCGATGTGAAATAATTAAAGTTTGTTAGTATGAAAAAACGTCAAAACAGTTTATGTGTTCACCGCAAAAAAAACAACATACACCAACCGAATATATCCCATGCTGCCATCTTGAAGTTTTATTGATGTTCACTATAAGTCAAAGTTAATGCGATAGAATGGAACTCTCAACAATGTGCTAATCACTAAATCAAAAGAAGACACTCTCTTGGTTGAAAGTTGTTGTTCAATTGATGTTTTTTTTCGGTCACAATTTCCGGGTAAACTACACCATATATAGGAAATAATAAACGATCCACGTCGTGATTAAAGAGACTCGTTATGCTATTTATTATTACGATTATTTAATCAATGTTTTATGTAGGGTACTCAATGAATTGCTGTATTGTTATAATCTCCCTACTCACCTCCAGGATGGTCAAGGAGTTATTGGTACGCTCTTAGTTCCTCTAAGATTCGTTCGGATGCTTGTAACTTTTCTCTTGTTATGGTAATGCTGTCATGCTTCAAAGAAAGGATCAAGAGCACTTCCAATTTGCCTAACAATTTTTTTGAAATACCACAAACCTTACAAAAATATCGATGTGAATGGACAAAGTCCTCTACCAATTTTGTAGCCACTCTTATTGTTGCAATGACCATTCTATGTATTTCATTTTCTTGAAGTCTATGCTTCAACTTGATAGGCCCATTTTTGTCATCTCTGTCCAGCAATAAAATCTGGAACAAGTAGGTGGCAGACATGTAAACAATGGAACCGAACATGCATTTCGATTGAATCCTATCTATGAAATCGTTATAGGACAACGACGGCGTATTATGCATAATATAATTCTTATAAATATCTGTGTTGGGTGGGTTCGCAAGCATCATATCTTCCCTTTGGGATAAGGTAAGAATACGGTTTATCGTCTCCTTATAATTGTTCAGAGAATCCTCCGGGGACAACTCCTTAAACTTTTGCTCCTTTAAGGGTTCTTTCTTGACTAATAATGATATATTCTGTAGATCATCTTCATTTTCAATACATTCGATGGAATTCCCTTCCAAAGATAAACTTCTAAAATTTGGAGGTTCAAAACCTGATTTTTGCGAGTTTGTTTCTAGATCATTGATACTACCGATGTCATTTTGCTGCATGTCTTGATCCAGTGTTGCAACACTACTCTTATTATCATTATTAGAATATATTTTCTGTTGATACGATGGTGACAAAGTTCCAGCAAGGACATTATCATTTAAAAAATCATCAGATTCATATTTATGCTCACTTCTCTCCATCATTGAATCTAACTTGTAAGGCTCCTCTAAGTCATTATCGCTTAATTCAAAATTGGAAAGAGATTCTGTTCTATTGGTATTTTGTGTAGCTACATCACTCATTATCTTATAAAAACTTTTCCCATTTAGAGGATCCGGTGTCTTTGAACTGTTTAATCTTTCAATATTTTCACTTAAATAATCATTAACATCGTTAGCACATTGCAATAGTTCTTCTACAGGTATCTTATTCCCTTTGGAAACAGTTCTTGAAATGGGTTCTGTTGCAGCAGTGATATCTCCATCACTTTGATCCTCAAACCTTACTCTCTTATGACTATTTGTCGGAGTAGTTGAGGTCATTTCATCATTCCAATCTGCGGTTAAATCTGAAAAATTATTGACCTGCAATAATCTCGCCTTTAAAGGCAGATCGAAATCAGTAAAATCATCATCGTCATCATCATCATCCCCCATACTGGTTTGCACTGTCCCACCGTCCACTAACTGTGATAAATCGTCTGTTAATAAATCGGGATGACCTACGCTGGTCAGTTCTGTATTCATTATCTCAGTAATCTAATATAGATCGTAATGTGTCTTCTTCTTGCCCTTTATTGTTTTTATCTGCCTTGTTTTCCTTTTAAATGATTCTTTTTTTTTTTGTAAATGGCTGTGCTATTCCTTATTATTTATCCTGTTCGGTGTTTGTCTCTCCGAGACAATAAACATCCCAATACAGACCGATGAAAAGAATGAATTAATTAATTAAAATAGAAAAATATACAATTATTTTATATATGATATTTTAATACAATTAGTACAATCTGAAAGCTGGACCCATGGAGGATTTAACGACCAAGGAACCAACGTTTTGCCAGTTCTTCTTCAACAAAGAGACCAAGAAGTTAACGGACATTAAGATTTGGTTAACCAACACATCTTCTTCCATTTCAACGTTACCAACAGCGACGGCCAAACATAGAACCTTCTTCAATTGGAACTTGATGGTAGATCTAACATCAGTGACCTTACCGTACAAATCATCGTTGTGGGAAACTGGGGTTGGGAACTTACCAGCCTTAGACAATTGAGGACCCAGTAATCTTGGAACTTGCTTGATCAAGACTTCAGAAGCGATGAAAGCGTTGTACTTCTTTGACAACTTCTTAATCAACTTCTTGTTCTTGTTCAATTTTTTCAAATCGTCAACGGACATAGCATCAACACCACAGGACTTGGCTCTGTCAACATCGAAAGCATCACCGAAGATACAGACGGACATGTTTGGTCTTGGGCAGACAGGTAACTTCAAAGAACCAGAGAAACGCTTGTCTCTTTGAGGATCGTAGTTCTTCAAACCGACTTGTAATTCGACGGTTTCCAAGAAGTTTCTCTTCTTAGTTTCAGTAGAGTACTTCAACAATTCCTTGACGTGTTCTCTAACTTGAGAAGTAGTAATCTTAGACATCTTTGGCTGATTAAGTTATTGTAATTTGTCTTCCAAAAAATTTGGTGGTCCGAAAGGCTTTCGACTAGTACAATGGTTCTTTTAGAATATCGAAGAGAGCAAAGGTGATGAGACAGGGTGTGAGAGAATAGACAAATCCCAGATACAAAATTTAGTGAAGGTTATATCCCAACAGTGAAAAGTTGCGACTTTGCGTGCGTCGCTTTTTCCAGACGAGAAATTACGAAGACTGGTTTTTATAGTAAAACATCTGTACATTTTCTTACTCTTGTTTTCTATTATGGTGTTTGGGTTAAAAGTTACCCGTTTTGATTACGTTATGCAATAGAGATGATGATTAATATCTATAATTTATACTATAGTCTATATTATTTATTTATATATGGCATATCTGTAATGCTGTGAAGAGTATCCTCTCTACTATATGTAATTGTTGCGGTTATCAAGGATATCTCTCGATTGGGCTGCGTTCTGCGTAGGGTGGTGCAAGCTGTCCAAGCTTATATCACGAGTAGGCAATGAACTAAAAGAAGAACCAGCTTCTGAATTCGCCAAAAAGTTAGGTTCAGAGAATTCGTAATATGGTGAATTTTTCATTAGTCTATTGTGAGAATCATCTTCCCTTGTTATTACATCATTAGGGTTTACTCCCGGGTATGGTTTTCTTATTATGGAAATTATATCACTAATGTCTTCCACGGATTCAGATGCGTTCTCTACTTCATATCCTCTAGTAGACATCTTACTCTTATTACGCTTGATTGAAAATTTCCTCAAAATTTTTTCACCTAATGTAGCAGCATTCTTATCAATACTACTCTTTTCATTAAACTTTTCATCTTCTTCATCTGAAGTGCTAAATATATTAGTATTACTCTTATCACTGTCATTATATTGCCTTTGTAATTCATTTTCCCAATTTTCATTATGATCATTAGCAATTTCACCTAATGCCATTAATTCCTTTGCCACCGATGGACTTATAACACCATCCATCTTCAACGAACTTCTTTGAAACGAAGTTCTATCATCTCTAGCTGGCTTGAACCTATTATCTGGATTCTTAGAAACAATCATCAAACCAGTGAACGTTAAAATCATCATTAATAACAAGAACGAGAATGCTGCGTTCAATATAAAAAAAATCCATCCCATGATGGCAGATACAGCATATGGTTGTCCAAACAAATCTGAAAAGAACATAAATAGGAATGAATTGAATACTGTCACTGTGCATATACAAATATTCACGATATTGGTGGGACGATCCAGATATGGTTGATAGCGAACCACTGCAACAACATATACTAAATCAATGATGAAAATAACCAACGCTTGAGTCTTCCCAGATGCTTGGGCAAACCCAACGAATAGAGATTTCACCAAGAGGTAACCTAATAATACAGTATTCCACCAATAGCGTTTTGCGTTGAACATAGTGTAGAAAAATCCATATTTGTTTAATACGCGATCATCACCGTATAATAAAGCTGCCGGGTTGTGGTATAATTGAATAGATTTTTTGGCAAACACATGGGTTCTCCAACTAGCCCATGACATTAATCCAATAGAAAATATTAAAAATAGACATGCCACAACAATAACAGCCCCTGAATCTCTTTCAGTAAATTCCCAAAAACTTAATATTGTCAACTGTGTAAAACCAATATACACATATCTTAATAAGGTACCCTTTAACACCACTCTCCAGTTCTTTCTGAATGTTATAAATCTATCTGGATGAATCCATCCGGCCCTTATAGACAATTCGATAGAATATTTACAGACTATGATAAACCCGGCAAGGACATAACCACAAATGACAAAGAACGTAAAACCAGTACAGACAACCGAAGTGTTTTCTAAGTTCATGGAATATGCCATTCTCCTGATACCTCTAAAAATCAATGTATTTTCATTACCATATAAAACATTAGTGGCTCTTTTTACCAAAGGGAATGATTCAATATAGTCTAAACTTCTTTGAGTCAAGATGGAATAAGTAGTGGATGTCAAATACAAATCTGGGGAACCTCCCGTAGCTTGCACATACCAACGGAAAATCCTTTGCATGAAAGCCACTCGAATGAGACCCATAGACCAAGCCAAATTTTCACACCATGAAGCAGCAATTGGTGGCACGCTATGGACATGTTCCATCCCCACCACTGCGACAGATTGGAAATACAAGAATAATGACATGGTATTAGCAGAAATATGAGACGCAGCGGTAGAGTTACCAAATGCTGATAATACAGCAGATAGTAAGAGACCGATACCTGCTATTACTGCGGTAGCCCATTTGACACCAATTTGAGAAACGGTCTTACCATTGGAGAAATATACTTGAAGACATGCTAAATGGTCACTTTGATTATTATAAATGTTTAGCCTGACGTATGCGTCGATATCAGGAACACTATATGCAATTGCCGGTATCATTTTAACATAATCTTCTGAGATATATTCAATAGAATCAATTTGAATGTTACCTGGATGCACAGGGCAAAATTGTTTCCAATTTAAAGAGCAGACATCTAACGTCTTATTGATGATCCTGAACCCATATGCATATACATCGACATCGGCGTAAATGTTACCATTAATCTGTGTCATCATATCTAAATTATAGTGTAATGATCTGTCATCTGGATTAAACGTCACATCGAATCCACTTGCCGACACTTGTGAATTTTCCATACATGTCGCCAAGGATGATGCCACTAAGTTTCTTTTTGCTTCTGTAATGTTGGTTACTAAACACCATAGTACTGCCAGCTGTGATATAATATTTAGTTTCATTATTTCACTCGTTTCTTTTTTTGTTGAAATTTTATAGAATTTCCTTTTAATTGATTAACGAGTGTTTCAATAGAGAGCCTTAGATTGGGGTATCTAGGTTCATGAATTATACTTATTAGTAGAAGATGTACATGAAATTTACATATATATAATCATGACTGTGACTACAACTGAAAAACATATGTATTGGATCAAAATAGATTTATAATTTACGCAGTTAGTGTCTAGGCTGTAGTTTTTTTGCTTTGCCTCTTTTCTTGGCTGGAGAAAAAAATTGGTGAAGACGCGTTTTCGTGAACTTTGCCGTTTTAGGCTCGAGAGAAAGAGAGGCAGCCAAGTTAGCAACTCCTTTGTGTAAACGAATTTCGTCATATGGGGTTGTGACAGTGACAGCGACGGAAATCCAGAGTTGAATTAACTAACTGGAACATGTTAATTGCTTCATGTATCTTTCTTCGTCTTGTTCCTTACTTGTATGCTTTGGATTGATCCAATAATCCGCTAGATCAGGTCGTAATGTTGAGTCCCACATCTCCGGATCATACGGATTGTTACTCATCAGTGACATCTTTCTCAATAACGTCAAATCCAAGTTCAATGCTTCCTCATTGTTTCTCAGTTGGGTAGTCAAATCATCTATTACTTCGTCGAATATCCAATTTCTTGGTATAAACAATGGGTTAACTTTACTCGCTACACTTTTCCGTGTCTTGGAATCAGGTGTTAATTTTGTGTATGCATTTGTCCATCCTCTCAGGCCTTCTAGGATAGATAGCAATTGTCTTGTATCTCCATCTGAAACTTTCTTATTTCCCATTTGATAATAATCTATTAACTTGTTCAAATGGTTATCCTTGAAGAAGATAGAAACATATTCCTTGTCTAACCCATTTAGTGACTCTGCTGAGTTGTTAAAGCACTCACCTTGATAATTTTGCAGATTGACAAAGAAATGATTATAATCAATCTTGGTAGTCTCTAAGATACCTAACAAAGGTTCTATAATTGCACTGCAAAACTCTTTAGTTCTTCCAGCTATATGATCCAATTCAATGCGATCATTCCAATCATTGGGAATCAATTGAAGTTCCAGCCCTAATCTTTGACTCATTAACTGTGCATATTTCGTGGTAAACCTAAACTTGTATTCACTTGAAGATAATCTTATAATTTTATTCACTCTCTTGACAAACTCTGTTTCATAATCTCTTTCCAAAGTATTAATATCCTGTTGTTTCAAATTCAAAATTTTATCGATATGCTTCCTACCTGCACCAAGCAATATGGCAATATCCTGTGCAAATTGAATTAAATTCCACCAAATGACACCAGGTTGATTGGTAAACGAATACCTCTTAGTGTAATCGTCATGATTCGGTGTGAAATCAGGATCGAAGATATCCATAAAACTAAATGGCCCAAAATCTAGCGAAAGACCCATTAAAGAGGTATTATCCGTGTTTAGCACCCCATTACAAAATGCATAAGCTTGCCAATATGCCACCGTTTCGGCATTCGTGTTAACTACATGTCTAAAGAAAAGATCATATATAGACACATCTTGAATCTTTTCAGAACGAGAACCACTACCAACACTTTCATCCTGATCATCTGGGAAATAATCTCTATCAAAATTGTTAAAATCTACCCCATTGGGGAACACTTTACCACCTTGAAATATATCATCAATGCAATAATCAGTCAATTGTATCAACCCTTTCAAATTAGGTCTCCATTTAAACAAATCAAAACTACCCAATCTAATCCAAGACGGTGCTACTCTACACACAACTGCACAATTCTCTTTCAATCCAGAATCTCTAATTGCCTTCGTACCGGGCAGTAAAGTCAATTGTACAGCTCTAGTAGAAGGTATACCAATATTATATAACGCGTTTGAAATGATGAATTCTCTCACTGATGACCTCAATACCGCCTTCCCATCAGCAAATCTTGAAAAGGGAGTCAGACCAGACCCTTTTAATTGGAAAATGTGGCCATTCAAGTTGAATAAATTATGCACTCTTCCATCACCTAGTTGCCCTGCAAAGGTACCAAATTGATAACCAGCATAGGCAAGACTATACGGGAATACATAATTTGTAGCATCGTAATATACTTTCTCACCTGATAATATTTGGAATAGTTGCGGATCAGTTGTGTCTAGATAGAAATCATTTTGTAAAGTTTCATTTATCGATATTAATGGTTTATAATGGGGTCTCTTGGATGGTATGGTAAATGAGAAATGAGATCCCGATGATACGAACCTTGGTTTATGAAAAGCGTTTATTCTTTGTGGATCCGTGACAAGGTGGGTTTCAACTAGCTCGATTGCCTTATTGAGCGAGGGAATTGTTTGATCTGGGTTCAGTCTTTGTATTAATTTTGAATTTGTTGATTGTTTTAGTGCTTTTAGGATGGGTAATCTTTCCGGCATTGCTCTATTTGGAGGAGGTATGTCTTAGTGTAAGTAAAGAGGATATGTATTCCCATTAAAAGATGCATGAAAATTACCGATGAGACAAGAAAAAAGTAGATAGAACAGAATAATGTCTAAAGGATTTAGAAGGAAAGGGCGAACTAAGAGATAGCCTGAATGAATATCATCATCTATGTATTGGTGAACGGAGTTTCTCTAAGAGCGCCGTGTGATAGAGAGCGAGAACAAAGAATGGATGGGATGATCCAAGTCTCAATCAAATAATTGAAGAGAGCAATCAGCTGATACGACAACAGGAGGGAAGGGATACCATGGACGCAATACAACAACAGCATGGATGATCTAGATCAATCAATTTTTCATGGGAATAATAATCGATAGAAGGAACAATGAGGAAACAACTAGAGAACGTATATGACGTTCAGGGATAACAGAACAACAGAGGGTGACTTGGTGCAACGACATAAGAAAGGAACAGGCTGTTGATACATTATTCTAGACAATGTTTAATGTATTCTATAATTAGATGACTGTATCCCTACCATCCCTTATCTATCTGTCAATTCACAATTGTTCCAATCTATCTCCCATTCTTATATAAATGATATCGAAAATCATGTCAATGACTTTGGGAAAACCTCTTTCTTGAATTTCTCACACACTTTTTAATTCTCACTAATCAAGCAGATATTATTAATTAATAGATCAATTAAGTAATAGCTGCAAACATTCAAACAATCCAAAAATGTCCAACTTGTTAAACAAATTTAGTGAAAAGTTACACGGATCCGACTCTGACGATTCCCAAAGACAAGAGCAACGTCAACAGAGAGAAAGTCAGATGAACAGGGACCAATACGACGATAGTGGAACGTACGGCACCACTCAACAGCAACAAGGATACGACTACTCGTCATCGGCACAACAACAAGGTGGTGCTTTCACCACTTCTGGGAACCAAGATGATGATATGATTGGTAGACGCCAAGGTCAAGGTAATGTTGGTCAGGGCAATATGATGGGAATGGGATCAGGTGGTGGTGATGGTATGATGGGATCTGGTGACCAGGGCCAAGGTATGGGTATGGGCATGGGCCAAGATACTTTTGATAACGACGATGACACTTTCGCAATGGGTGGCGGTCAACAAAAGAGAGGTCAAGGCAGAAGATCTGGACGTAACCAACAACAAGGTCAAGGCTTTAACCAGGATGATCAGAACTGGTGAGGTTGAAGGTATCTACTTGAACGTCTTTTTTATAATCTCTACATTTATGGTTTTATGAAATTATACTGAACATTCTTCATTTTTTTGTGATGCTACTATATATACATATACATATATATTTATAGTTCGTCCTCTAAGAAGAGAACTTTTTATTTTTGTTTCTTTGGTCGTGAAGAAAGTTATTTTATATAAGACATCAAATATAGGAATCTGTAGCGTGATTACATAATCTGTATATTACTATAGAGACGAGTAGATTTCCATTTGTCAGCTATTGTATTGCATTATATCAGGGTGCAATACTCGATGCTAGACAATCCCTCTAATGCTATTTAAGCAGAAAGGTTCAACTTCGAATAATCATCATCCCTAGGAATAAAGAAAATCATTGTAGAGACTTGAATGTTGCACTCACATCTAACGCAAACCTTCTCGAGAGGGTCAATACACTACACTTCATTCAGATTGCAACAAATAGCATCATTACACAATCTGCGAACATTAAGTTACAGGGAGACATCGAGACTATTCAATACCAAACTAACAGAAGATCCCATTGATAAATTGAAACAAGATTTCAATTCGCATGATCACGTCCATCTTCGTGAATCAGAGACTGAACAAAATGATTCCATCCAACTAGGCATACCAGGCACTCATTCCCATTCTCATTCCCACTCTCACTCACAACCGAATCCCCTCCTAAAATTAAGTCTTGAACAAGTAAAACATGACTCGGGAGTAAGAATTACATGGATTGGTCTAGGTTCCAACATAGCAATAGCAGCAGGGAAATTCATTGGTGGTATTGTGTTCCATTCACAAGCATTATTTGCAGATTCTATTCATGCATTAAGTGACCTAGTATCAGACGTATTAACATTAGTATCTGTCGGATTCGCTTCTTCAAAACCTAGCAAGGAATACCCATATGGGAATGGTAAAGTGGAAACCGTGGGATCCCTTGCAGTATCGACGATCCTGGCAATGGCAGGTGTGTCAATCGGTTGGACATCATTATGCACTATTGTGGGTCCCATTGTGCCTCATGTGATAGTTGAGACCGTTACGGGATTCATGGGGACTCATGCGAACCACTCTCATTCGGTAGTACCTGAAGGTATCCCAGATATAAATGCCGCTTGGATTGCTGGGGGATCAATCGTTGTGAAAGAATGGATTTTTCAAGCTACTAAGAAGATTGCGATAAAGACAAATTCAAATGTATTGATGGCTAATGCTTGGCATCATCGTGTGGATTCATTGACATCCTTGGTTGCATTAGTAGCTATTACATCCGGATACTTCTTTAATGTGCAGTCTTTGGATGCCATTGGTGGGTTGATTGTGTCAGTCTTGGTTATTAAAGCCGGTGGTGAAGGTATGGTCGGTGCTATGAAAGAATTAGTTGACCAAGCCATACCGATGAATGATAGTCGTTACATTGAAATTGAAACAACTATTAAAAAAGGGCTTGAAAAATTGGTATCAAATAATAATGCAAAGAAAAATTATACGATTCAAGAATTAACCGTACTTACAACCGGTAGAAATGTTAGAGTAGTCGCTACATTGATTGTACCTATCCAAAGATGGGATAATGTCTTAGGTATTTATGAGTTTGAAAATGTCTCAAACTATTTGAAAGAATTATTGACGAAAAATGTTAATAATATGGGAAAGATTGATATAGAATTTGTAGAGGAAAAACCTACTAGACAAGAGCATGATCATGAACATTATGCAGCTGACAATCATACGCATAACCATTAGATCACATAGAAAAAAAGTTATAAATGGACTTTCATTTCTTAACCCTTAATAATAAATACAGTATTTTAATTTTTTTCATTTTCATTTAAAATTTTAAATTATATAGGTTCTATACTTCTTTCTTATTTCAAGTTCAATTCATATAACATCCCCGAACATATACAATTCCGTGTATACATAGTAGGCCACCTCTTTGTCTGTATATTGGTTGGAACAATTGTCTTGTGACCAGCAATAACGTATCCTGCCCTAGTAACACTACCGCATCTGCAACATCTTTTCAACTTACTATCTGATAACTCCTTAGAACCTAACTGATCATATGTAATACCATCATATATTATACGACTAAACTCTCTAGATTTTAATACAGCAGCAGGTTTTAGATCATTAGTGTCATTAATAATTAAACCCTTATCTAAAGGTTGTAACAAATGGAAAATTTTTTCCACAAAAATTTCCTTGTTTGAAATACTTAACCCATCAGTGTTACAAAAATATATCTGTGCAACATCAACATGTGATATAATTGCATTATTAGAATAAGTTAGTAAGAAATCATGCATTTTAGAAAATTCTAAAGGTACCTCAGCATTAATCAATAAACAAGGTTCTCTGGTTATTGATGGTTGTTGTTCACTAAACGTAGTAAACTTATTATTTACATCAACCAAGAAAGTCTCAAACTTCTCGAAATTGACAGGCGAATCATCTAGTACCATCTTCAAATATTGTGATGATTCATTCAGTATTGGGTAATAATTTTCGGGGAATTTGGTAACGATTTGCATTATTTTCTTTATCTCATCCATTACTGAAAGAATCATAGTTCTAGGGATTTTAGCACAGAATATACCAAAGACCAACGTATCCTGCTGGTTTGGTGGGTTATTAATTAGAATAATAATTTCTTGAACCATATATGTGATAAATTTAACAAACCATTTGGCCACAGGAATTAAAGAGTGGATTAAATCCTGCTTCGAAAAGGCGGTTTGAAACAATTTCCCTGAGTTTTGTTGACTTGAGTTGTTGTTCATTTGCTCAATGGCGAAATGTAAATTACGTGATACACCATTGAATGCAAATAAGACATTTTTCAAATATAAAACTGATCTGGCCATTTCATTGATGCTACTCCTTTGGAAACTATTTCCTAGCTCTAATTGAAGAAGCATAATCTTTTGCATGGGTCTACTGGATATGATTTTATCTAAGATTTCCTTTGGGGCATCTGGCGAAATATTGAAAAATGAATATAACCTAGCCATTAATGTTGACACAAAATTTATTGCTCTTGCTTCATCTAGCTCTTGGATTTTCATTATGTGTGCTTTACATGCAATGGAAAAATCCTCTGTCGATAACTGTCTATGAGTACTAACCACAAATCCAAATGCCAATGCCGTAGCGTTAATTTCATCCTTTGAAGGATCCGCAAAGTTTTCCTGAGTGATGGGATAAAATTCAGGAGTTATCTTGTCTATTTGTTTGAAAAGAACACCAGACAAAGATGGTGACACTCGTATCCATTCCAATTTACCTATATTTGGAATTTTAGGATATTGAAAGTTTGCGCTTAAAGTAGAAGTTATAATGTTACTATACTTCCCCTGTTGTGGTTGATTAATTAACCGGTCAGATTCCAACTTCCAATCATTTTGATTAAATGATGCTATGGAACCATCTTTAAAATAGAATGACACAAACCCATCGAACATTTCAGAGGTTACATATGTTACTTCATTTTCCAATTTAATATCTGTATGATGATGAAGGTTATACCTATTTGACTTTAGTAGTTGATTAATGTCCTCACCAGGCGGCTGATTCCAATTGGGCTTCAACATTGCTACAAAATCATATGATAATTGTGTCTGTACCAATCTAAATCGTTTTATCAGAGTCTTCTTAGTCCCTGAAACAGAATATATCAGTAGGATCTCTGGCGAGGAGTCCTTTTCTAATGGTGATTTGGAAATGGTATAGAGATCTATTAGCTCCAAGATGCCTTCATCTTGATCCACTATATCTATAGTTGTTTCCAAGACCTGGTGTAGCTCTAAAGTTGGATCGTTCAACACGGATGATTTTGCAGCATTAACATTCCAACCTACATGCAGTTTGTAAAAACTAACCTTCTTTGTCAGTTTTGAATAGGTAGAAACCAACATACATTGATCTTCATTGATAGACGTTATTTTTGCGAATTGTAACCAGTCAAGTTCTTTCGTTCTTCCGTTATCAATGTTCGTTAATTGTAACGTGATTTTCTTATGATCCTTTGAGTTGGAAAATTGATACCAAAAATCAATTTGTCCATTCTTACGTATCGCCAAACATGCATATTTCATAAATGGAGGATGGAATACACCATATGGTGGTACCTGCTGAGCTTTTGTTCTATATGTATTTGAAGTGTTATCGAGAGCACAAAATTGAGCCGATATCACTGCCTTAGTAGAACTTAACCAGTGAAAATCCAAAATCGTAGTGTTGTATTCTTTCTTTGTCTGCTTCCTTTCCAACTTGGCGGCAATAGAAGCTGTGGATTGATGTAACGGCATCACATGGTTGTAAATCTTGTAAACATTATCTTGGAAGAGCATAGTCAATTTATCAAATGTAGATGCACCATCTGGTCCTTGACCTGCTATTAACATAGTCATATTACCCAATTCGTCACATACAGCGAGCATATCACCGATGAGACTGAACCAATTACTCCAGTGGACACTTGTAATATTGTAAAAAAAATGTGGAGCTGTAGGTTTACTATTACTGCTTGGAACCGCTGGTGGGTGTTGAATACTAGGTGTGGTAGTGGTCCCAGTTGTTGAGTGGCTCTTAATAGAAGATGTATTTGTGGGGCCTGTACCTATGGCAGTCGTATCTTCGGATGAAACTTGTTCTTCATGTAATTGTGGATGTAGAATGTACTTTTGGGGTGGATGAAAACGCCAATTAGTGCCATTGATGGTCTCTAAAAATGTTATGCATAGATTGCTATCAGTGGAATTGGGATTGGAATATGCGATCATACCGGTTTTTGACCAGGAGATTGGATGGTGTCCTATGAGCGTCATAGAAAGTACTTGTTATATTGCCTTAAAGATTGAGTCTATAGGGATAAGCACGAAAACAATGTTGGTGTAAACAATCAATCTAGTAGGATATGATTAGATATTCTTGTAAATGTTAACTATTAAAGATTGAAATCTCAAATACCGCTAGTTTTTCAGTTGTTACGTAATCAGTGGTAAGTTGGTTGGAAATTCTACTATAAGAGAAATTTTAGAAGTGCCAAATACTCTTTCGAACTAAAAGTAGCTTTATTTCAAGGAGGAAAAAGGATTTAAGAATATAAGAATATCATAACTTTTATAAGGACTGCACAAACATATAAGATCATAATTCAAAACTTTCCGATGTTTCCTGCACTTCGCTCTCTGATTCAGGTTCGACAATTGGTTGGTATTGGGACTCGAAATTGTCCAATCGACTAATCTTATTCCCATTTCTTTTCACTAGATAGACATAAAAAATCAAACAAACGTGCATCCAACAAAATACCAGACATGCTGCCGTAAGAAGTACTAATATGTAAGCACTATGATCAGCACCTAGTCGTACCACTAACTTCAGTTGTTCTTCTGTAGCTCCCATAAACAATATACCTGAACATACAAGACATAGTGGAGCCAAATATTGGAAGGATAAAATTCGATCTGCACAGTTTTTATCTTTCAACAAAAACGAAATTTCAATGATACGAAGAGCACCACCTGTGATCAATACCAAGCCGAAGAAGGCATGCACATGTGTACTTATTTCCAAGTTTTGATGATGTTGAGACATGGCCCACCCTGTAAAAATAATCAACAGACTTGGAACAAACGTTCTTCTTCCTTTCCTTGAAAGGAAAATACCAAGTATTCCGCCGGCCCACCACACCATCCCCATTGCAGTATGTTGATAATCATGCATAAACCACGCCTCTCTACCCCATCTATGTTCAGTGAATGTGTTTACTATACCCCAAATACACATGACCCAGCTGTCGATATGGTCCTGAGAATACGTAGAATATATCTGTGCTTGCCTAATCCATGGTACCACTAAGACCAATGAGTAAACAAACCCATACCAAACGAATGCTGTCCCCATTATTCCATGAGCAGCACATTGTCCCGTATGACCAGCTTTACAAAAGCCAAATAATGCAACTGGTGCCATACAAATTTTGATCCATCCAATTAACACCAATAAAAATGAAATAGTTGCGTAAGAGTAATTTTCCAAATAAAGCCATTTACCTTGTACCATTTTCCTTTTCCTATGTAAGAGTATAAATATGGCTTCAATAGTGGATATGACACTGAGAATGCACATAATATGACCTAAAGTACGAGACGTAGAATTCTCATACCCAGTAGCATCGGGAAAGCTCAAAATTGTAACTTCAACAATGGAATACAATGTCACTAGTAAATGTAATATCAAAGAGTAGGAAAATTCCTTGGCGAATGAGTAACAAGTTGCAATCGATGGCAATAGGAACAGAAAACATAGAGTAAATATCCAATGTGCCGCCTTGGGGCCTGCACCTACGATATTTGGTCTTATTAAATCTGCACCATCCATATCCATATCCATACCCATACCCATATTCCTGTTGATGTCGATGTTGGTTTTTGCTTGCTAATGTAACGTTTTGGATGTTGTTCCTTAAGGGCATAAATTTGTCATCGGAGTTTATGGCGCCATGAAAAAAACAACGGTTACTTTAATTTAGTATAGTATGATATCTTCAATTAAAATCTATAGAACTTAATATATATATATATACGAGTAAAAGTCTCTTTCATTCTCATTTGCTATTGCTTTCATTTGACGGTGTTTGTTCTAATAATCCTGTATCTTCGTTTGAGTCTTCTTTGTAGTTAGGTCCAGATGAATCATTTTTGGCATCATGCAATACTCTATCAATTGTAGGATCATTGTGTCTACTGCTATTATGGTCGGAAGATAAATTATCCTCATCGGACAAATCAAAATCAAAATCGTCCATGCTAACTGCTGTATCATTAGTAGCATGGTTTGAAGCAAGGCTTCCATCAAATGTAGAATCATAATCAGAATCAGAATCGATAATATCAAATTCGTAAGCTTCAGCTCTGGATCTTCTTATTCTTCTCCTCGATTTAAAGAAGAATAGGAAGTATAGTACAAAGAATATGACACCGACGATGAAGATGGACATAAAATAATGGAATGCACTTGAAGGTGAGGATAATTTGTTAGGTATATTGTGATCTAAATCAGGGTCCATGGTAGGTGACACTGTAGGTATTTCCAAGACAGATGTTGGACCTGCCGTTGCGGAGAGTGCTATTGAGGTGGAGACGGAATCGACGGGAGTGGTTGATGATGTTATTAGAGATGAAGTTGTGTCGTTCATTAGTATTACATTATGGTTATCAAATCTGAATGGTACAGCTTTAGATGCATCAATGGATTCTCCGAAAAATTTTAATTGCCAGTGATTAAATTTAATCTCGTTATCATCCTGTGTAGTTCTTACTTGTAATTTCCAATCACCTTCCCCCTTTTCACCCCAATGTGCCACAGACATGAAAGTCCATTCTTTGAAGCCATCTGATGATAGATCACGTTTTCTGACAACACCCAAGTTGGAAATTCTACCATCTGGAGATATCAAGTCAATTATTGTTGGACCACGTATCTGGGTTTCTACATTGACTGTTATTGTTACATGCTCAATTCTTTGCACATTAGCGTCTTGTAACGCGTGGGCATCTACCGATATGATTGATTCTAGCACATCTTGAGTCTTGTTTGTAGTTTTCATCACGTGGATCTTGTCTGTAAAATACCAAGCTTGCGGTTTCACATTTTGCCATTGCTTGGCGAACTCGACCATCTCTAGGGCATCCATCTTACCGTAACCATACTTGTGAGAATAAGGTTTGCCCAATGCGCCCATTTGCCAATCACCATCATTTTCATTTATTTGTTTGGAAGATAAGATGGAAATGTATTGTAAGTCTCTCCAAGTCAAATCTGGGTTAGCTTGTAATATTAAAGTGTAAATACCTGCAGCTAAAGGTGCTGCGGCGGAAGTACCTCCATGTGTATCACTACATTTGTTACCAATATCTGTTGAATGAATGTATTCACCTGAAC
This sequence comes from Naumovozyma baii, assembly GCA_030568095.1. Taxonomy (NCBI): domain Eukaryota; kingdom Fungi; phylum Ascomycota; class Saccharomycetes; order Saccharomycetales; family Saccharomycetaceae; genus Naumovozyma; species Naumovozyma baii. Next base: position 98,030 of record JAJLTG010000017.1, read on the forward strand.
CTGATGAATAAGTGACTACCATGACAGCGGAACAACTTTCTGAATATGGAGGATGCAAACCCTTATGATCGATGGCCCCCACAGTGATGGAGTATATTGAATTTGTATACCCGTCATAATTACAATTATCACCGTATGCGCCTCCATTGCCACTTGCAAAGACGTAAATGGACCCCTTTTTGTCTCTTCCCTCTGTGACACCTTTAATTAATGCTTTCTTAACCAAATCCGTTGGGCCCTGTAAATGCATGCCGTCATCGCGTGGCCCCCAAGAACAAGAGTATATATCATTGACATCTAATGCATAAATTAATGAGGCAGCCTCATCCTCTGCGGTCAATTCACCTGATAGGATTCTTATTCCGGCAACGTTAGCATCATAGGCGACACCAATACCACATACACCGTTACCCTTTGCCGCTGCGATTTCAGCGGCACATCTAGTTCCATGATAATCATCTTTCAATTTTGGCTTCGGTAGAGGTTGATTATCGTTGAAATCCCATGAGCCCTCCGGTGAGAAATTAGGTTTCAAATCTGGGTTTTCGTAATCGAGGCCATCATCTACAATGGCAGCGACTATTCCCGCACCGGTGATATTTTGAAACCATAGTTGGTTAACGTTTACGTCGTTCTGTGGGAATGAAGGGTTTATCAAATGCCATTGTTTTGGGAATGAAGGGTCATCTATCTGTAATAATGATTGTGCCTCTATTATCTTTTCCATACTTGAATCTATGGGTATCGGGGCTCTTTTGAAGAGTTTGTTGGCTGTTGATGGTAAATCCTGGAAGGAGATGAGTTGTGGGTCGTGAATATGTGGTTGGAATTGGGATCTTTTTTGTATGGGCATGAGTTTTTTGGAGAATACATTGTGATTTGTGAGGCCTCTTACTGGATGTTCGAAATTCCATGATGGATATTTTTGTAGTATTTGGGAGGGAGATAGAAGGGATTCTATTGCGAAGTATTGTTTTTGGGAATGATCCTTTTCAGGGACAGCAAACGGGTGCATTGCTGGGGATTGTTTTTAGCTGGAGTCGGGAGGGGAAAGGTACTAAGTGAGATGTAATAGGATTTCTTGTTGTTTCTCTTGTTTTATTATTTCATTATTTTCATTGTGGACGCCACGGGCAATGAAGAGATTATTCAAGTGGCGGGCGGGATGCGGATTAATGACAGAATTTTTCAATTAATAATGCAGTGTATGTATATATATATATATGTGAGAGAAAGAGAGAAAGTTGGATCTGAGTTTAGTTTTTTCGTACCATTAAACATACAAAACACGACAAGATGAGTACACTTTTGTCAGAAGAAGATTTGAATGACTTTATCAGTCCTGCGTTGGCCTGTACCAAACCTACAGTGATCAACAAAGATTCTGTGAATGTGAATGAGAAAGGAGAATACGAAGTGAGTAAAGAACCCACGGAACTTGAGAAAGTTTCCATTACACTATCCGATTGTCTTGCGTGCTCCGGTTGCATCACGTCGAGTGAAGAGATCATGCTATCTCGTCAAAGTTATTCTGTATTTCTCAACGATTGGAACTCGTTCCAAGAAGAAGAAGAAGAAGAAGAAGAGAAGATGGGAAGACTACTATGTATAAGTATTGCACCACAATGTCGTGTGTCCATGGCAGACCATTATGGTATGAGTATTGCAGAGTTTGATCTATGTTTCATCAATTTGATGCGAAGCTATTTCCATGCCAGCTATGTAGTGGGGACGCAAATGGGGCGTAACGTGACGATCCAACAGACAAATGCCAAGTTGATTAAATTAAAAGAGGAAGGACAACTGGATGAGAGACCGATGTTGTCAGCAATATGTCCTGGGTTTGTCATTTACACAGAGAAGACAAAGCCTGAATTGGTTCCGTTGCTGTTGAATGTCAAGTCACCACAACAGATTACAGGCCGGTTGTTGTTGGACGGGATGGACGCACCAGAGAAGATGTATCATTTGACGCTGATGCCCTGTTTTGACAAGAAGTTGGAGGCGTCCAGACCGGACGGTGAAGGCGAGGTGCACTGTGTGATCACCCCGAAAGAGTTTGTTTCCATGCTGGAAGAGTTGCATCTGGAGTTTCAAAGCTATGGGACAGACGATGCTACATTGTACAGAGAGATGTCTCCGCCTGGATGGGACCCTGCGGTGCATTGGTCGTCCAATGCAGGCAGCAGTTCCGGTGGGTATGCCTACCAATACGTGCTGGAGATGCAGCACAGACACGTGGACAGCCAGCTCGTGGTGGTGCCGGGCAAGAACAGCAACGTAGTAGAGTATCGAGTAGTTGATGCTGTGGGGCGGGTGGTGGCATCTGCTGCCGAGCTGTCTGGTTTCAGGAACATCCAGAATATGGTGAGGAACCTCAGCCAGAGCCAGAACCAGAACCAACGGGGGGGTCGTAGAAGGACGGTGCAGGTGTTGAGGAAGAGGAAGGGCACTGCGACGAGTTTGTTGCACGGGCTGACTCTCCAGGAGGACGGTGCCAAGCGGGCCGTGGCGGACCCGTACAAGACGGATTACATCGAGGTGAATGCGTCGCCCGGCGGGTGCATCAATGGCGGGGGGCTGTTGAATGGGGAGACGAGCAGTGTGCGGAAGCGTGCGTTGGCGGCAGAGCTGCAGGAGAAGTACGGGCGGGCATTTGCACTGGTGGATCCGCGGGCACGGGTGGACAGCCTCAGCCTAGAGCAGCAGCAGCAGCAGCAGCAGCGCCAGCACGAGTACGAGTACGAGTACGAGTTCCACCCGGTGGAGCCGGACGAGCAGACGAAGGACCTCGTCACGGTGGGGAACACCTGGTGAGGGCCGGATGGGCAAGCCGAGCCGAGAGGTGTCTGGGTGTGTACATATTACATAAGAATAGCGAGAAGCGGCGGGGTTATAAACAACACGGCCCGGGCACCGCCACGGAAAAGCTTCGCCGTCCTCGGTGGCTCGCCCGACAGAAAACAAAACAAGAAAGAAAATGCACGTGCCTTGAACTGTGTAACCGCTTATGTATTCTTACGTAACACTTTAATCCTGGCAGTTTTTTCGCCACCCTTCTCTTCCCTGGCCGCCCCAGCATCATCTTGCCAGAATTGTATATAAAGGATGCACAGACAAACTTACAAGCAAGCAAGCAATTGACCCTCAACACTCCTATATACACATCGAGTAGTCCCAACCATGTCTGAGAAGGAGCAACCTGTCAAATTTGAAAAAAATACCATCATCGTCGTGTTCGGCGCCTCAGGGGACCTTGCTAAGAAGAAGACCTTCCCTGCATTGTTCGGCCTGTTCAGGGAGGGATTCCTGGATAAGTCTACCAAGATCATAGGCTACGCCCGTTCTAAACTGTCCTTGGACGAGTTGCGCGGAAGAATTGAACCTCACCTGGCCAAGTCAACAAAGGAGGAGGATGATACTGTCGAACAGTTTTTCGGCATGATCTCGTACGTCTCGGGCGCTTACGACAAAGATGAAGGATACATCTCTTTGAAAGACCACATCGAACAATTCGAATCAGAGGCAAACGTCACCGTGCCTCACAGACTATTCTATTTCGCTTTACCGCCAAGCGTGTTTTTAAGTGTCGCTAAGCAAATCAAGAACTTGGTCTACGCAAAGCACAGTATCACCAGAGTCATCGTGGAAAAACCATTCGGCAGAGACTTACAATCGGCAAGAAAGTTACAGGACGAATTGAGTCCATTGTTCAACGAAGATGAAATCTTTAGAATTGACCACTATCTGGGCAAAGAACTAGTGAAGAACTTGACAATGATGAGATTTGGTAACCAATTTTTGAACGCTTCCTGGAATAAAGAAAATTTACAAAGTGTGCAAATATCTTTCAAAGAACCATTCGGCACTGAAGGCCGTGGTGGATATTTCGATAATATCGGCATAATCAGAGACGTTATGCAAAATCATCTTCTTCAAATCTTGACTCTAGTGACAATGGAAAGACCACAATCTTTCAACGCGGAGGCAATCCGTGACGAAAAAGTTAAAGTCTTGAAAGCTGTACAACCCATAGACGTTAACGACATTCTTGTCGGACAATACGGCAAATCCGAAGACGGCACTAAACCTTCTTATTTGGATGACGAAACCGTAAACCCAGACTCGAAATGTATCACCTTTGCTGCATTGAATTTCCATATAGACAATGAACGTTGGAGAGGCGTCCCCATCATGATGAGAGCTGGTAAAGCTTTAAACGAGGGCAAAGTTGAAATCAGATTACAATACAAGAAATCTTACGGTGTATTCGCAGACATTCCAAACAATGAATTGGTCATTAGAGTACAACCAAACGCAGCAGTATACATGAAATTCAACGCAAAGACTCCCGGTTTGTCAAACGAATCTCAAGTCACAGATTTGGATTTGACCTATTCAAGCAGATACAGGAATTTCTGGATCCCTGAAGCATATGAAGTGTTAATTAGAGACGCTCTATTGGGTGACCATTCTAATTTTGTCAGAGACGATGAATTGGATGTAAGTTGGTCTCTGTTTACTCCATTACTAGAATATTTGGAAGGTCCAAACGCTCCAAACCCGGAAATTTATCCTTACGGTTCCAGATCTCCACAAGGTTGGAAACACTACATGAAGAAGCATGGTTACGTGTTGAATGAAAAAAATAACACTTATTCTTGGCCAGTGACAACTCCACAATCATCTTCAACAGATCAATCAAAATAATCCTCTTTCTCTCTCCTTCCTTCCTTCCTTCCTTTTTTTTTTTTCTATTATACGTATAACGAATATATAAATTAAAATCTACGACTTTTTCTTTGACTCGACTTGTATTTATCATTAATTTCATTAATTTGTTCCTTATCAAGTTGATTAGCTAACCCTTGCAAAGCCTTAGAGATAGCCTCTGACGCCCCAATTAACGGACGTATAATAGCTACAGGTGCCGCCTTAGCAACAGAAACTGCATAAACACTCTTCTTCTTCTTCTCACCATTGGTAATCTCATCTTGTGCTTGACTCAATGCCTCATACACAATCCCCATATGTTTCTCTAATGAATGATAAGCATCCTCTAATCCTCTATGTATATCTAATGGTTGGTCCGCATAAAGACTAACTATTTTAGGCCCACCCGTTTCATTCATACCACTTGCATCAATTACCACAGCACTGGGCATATGCCCTCTAATCTTGGCATAAGAATTACCGACTAATTGGTCCTCTTGTAAGAAATTATCAATGTCTTCATCAACCTGCCCTCGTTTTGGTTTTCGAGCCCCATATGACTGACATTGCGCATTCTTACCCTTACCTCCAAACATCTCCTCCGTGGCTTCTAATATGGATTGTGTCCCTGATGCCAATCTAACACTCAAATTGATAAATTCCCCACTGGCAGTCTTTAAGAAGATAGCACCCCCCTTTTGTAAACTTTTCCCTAAATGATACCCATCTTGTCTATATTCATTCTGTAACATAATGGCTAACGTCTTCACACCAGATCCTAGTGTCATAAATGTCCTTAGTGGGGATACACCTTCCAAGACACCACCCAATTGTGTAGATATGATATCTGGTGTCCACACATTTCGTAACCGTCTGGATAATTCTTCAAATCCGTCAATTCCATACAAAACACTCCCCTTGAGAACTATATTCGCACCATCAAGAACGAAAAAATTCATTAGTTCTGAAACATGACCTGATCTTAACCCAACATAATCTATCGTCTTTGGCTTGTAATCTAATTTCAATTTGACAGAGTTTATCATGAATTTGGAAACAAATATCGTTGTCGGGTACTCATCAATTAGTGTAAATCTCTCATCTTTGAATTCCATGAATCGAATTAAAAAATCTAACATGTCTTGGTCAATGTGCAAACGAATTGGAATCAAATTGATATCAAGTACCAATTCAATAGCAGCTAATGAATCTACAGGTCTAACCGTCTTAACATTAAGTGAAACCATAGACAAATCCTTACTCGTAACATTACCATGTCTTCTCAAAGGTGTTAGAAATTTATTCCATGTTGAAGTAGGGACGTTATCTATAATTTCTAACTTCCCCATCGAAATATCACAATTGTTTAAAATATCACATGAATCGTCACTACCATTAGTCTCGACTGGAATCTCAAAATGATAACTAGAAAATTTCAATTTCAAAGATCTTATGTCAATTAATCCCTTATAATGTTTAGAGGGATGTAAGTTCAACTTTGGCAAAGGATGTAATGTGTCTATATGAACACCTTGAATATCGTTATTGATTTTATTACGAAGATTATCAGAATTTTTGCTTTTACAGGAAATATAGATAGAGTCAAAAATGTTCCCATCCATAATAAAATCCCCTTCCTCTCCCGATTTCTCCTCATTCACATCTTCACCCCTCTCATTAACCATTTCCACTTTCTCTATCATATGAACAATCTTTTTCCTGGTGTATTTCCAATCATATCCATCAAACAATTTTATAATAATCTTGACCACTTCCAACTTAAATTGTACATCAATATCGTCAGAAATCGTCTCCTCTTGTAATTTACTCTCTATCACTTCATCCTCACCATCTTCGCGAGATGTATTGATATAGCTTTCTTGGAATGTAATACCTTCTTGAGTATAAATGGACGAATCCGTTTCACTAATTATGTTTCTTTCAGAGTCATGCGCACTGGTAGAAACAACAGAATGTTCAGTATCAAAAAAACCTTCCACCAACTTAATCTCTTCAAAAACTTCACTAAAATTAGAATCTTTCTGATCTTTCAATAATCTTTCCCTATTGAAAAATTCTTCATCAACATCATTGAAAACGTCAACATTTTCATTAAAACTTGTTCTATATTTCATAGAATTTGGGAAAGTTTCAGGATATTTCAAATCAATACACGTTTGAATCAAAGTATGCAAAGAATCTGCACATAATGAAAAACTCAAATTTTCCAAGTTACTACTAATTGAAATAGACGTTTTTACTCTTTGCACGTTAAACATTAAAGTATCTAACCGACCAATGGCTGAATAACCCTGACGTGCAAAAAAGGTAGTCAAAGATTGTGAAGCACTTGATTTTTCCACATCTTTTATATTACACACATCATCAATTAATAAAAGAGTCCCATTTTGTGAAAGTGCCCTCCACTGAAGATTGGAGAACCTTCCATAGGTGGACATATGATCTAAAGTGATAATCAACGCTGAGTTTAAACGGAATGGATGTAAATGTAAACACGATTTCATAAATTTTATTTCAAAACTAGTTTCACCTGTATCAATAATCTTGGATGAATGAATAATTTCCTCTAGAATATCAACAGTTGCCTCTTCATTCTTCTTAATTATACTTAACCATCTGGCATAATAATGTAACGAAACATTATTAAATATTATTTTCAATTTACCATTGCTTTTACGTTGACCAAAAAAGAGTGGTTTCACATAATCATTTATCTTAATTGGCGATATGATAACATCTTTTTTCAATTGATCATCAAATATGCGAGCTACTGACATGTCTTTGAAATGGCAGATAATATCGTCTTCGTCCGTTAGGGCAAAAAGATTGTTAAACACTTTACAATGAATCGCTCCAAATTTGCCATTACCTAGGAAATCTGATATTTGTAAGTGAATAGTGTCAATTTGAAAAACAACTACTGAACTCAAACTTTTTTGATAAGTATTATGGGAAGAATTAGGTAATCGTATACTTCGAAGCATGTAACCATTATTTTTTCCGGCACTGGCTGGTTTTGTTAATACATTAATGATGGGGAGAACTTGATTAGATATATCGTTAATTGTCTGTTCCAATAAATCGTGTGAAGTATCAACCACGATAGATTTCATCTTACAAATAAGATCAGTAAGCAAATTTGTACCTTTGAGGCCTTCATCAAATGTATTAACTTGAAGTTTCGTCTTGTAATTCATTATTATGATGTCTATGATCTCAATAATTTTAAATGGTTCAGTATCATCAAGTAATTTGTGCACTTTTATAAATGGGATATCCAGTATACCCTTGACACTATGGTATTTAACATTTTCAATTTTAAAACGTAATGCATAAGCACGAAGATTAAATGTAAGTTGAACATTTTCCATTTCAAGTGTCTTCAATATCATCGAACTTTCACCATTTCTCAAAACCTTTCTCTTTCGTATCTTAATCCTATCAATAAATCGATGGTACATTTCGTAAAACTGGACGAGCTCTTTCAGAGCTGTGCAATTCAAATCGAGATGAAGCCCCTCTGACATATTTATTCTTAGGTCTCTTTCTCCAATGGAACATCTAAACAATGGTCGGGTTTCATGAGAGATATTTATTCCATCTCCTTCAATGTTTATCGATGAAACTAATATAATTTGCTCCTTATTTTCTTGTTTATTAAATGATGCCTGTCTTAGTATTATGGTTATTTCGTCTGATATTTCTAGCATAATTTTATTGAGACATATGAAAGACAAACTGAAATTCTCTGATAGGTCCTGTTCCTTTTCAAATCTTCTGTATGCAGATGTGTCTATTTTAGCATCCATTTCCAATTTCAATTTTAGTAACTTCAGGAAATCAAATAAAATAGGATTATTTTGTGTGAATATTTTGTATAGACAAATTTGCAGATCGTTTATATCCACAGATAAATCTGTAATACTAATGTCATCTATAGAAGAGAAACCTTCAAAAGAAATCTCCAACAAGTCAATGGAAAGTAGTTTTTCTTTAATCTCCTTTTCCTCTTCAGTAAATTCAGTTGGTGTATCCATGGCACTCATGTACATGGAGGTAGTTCCTTCCATTCGTGAATAGTATATGCTTTGTGATAATTGGTCTTTGTCTTTATCATCGTCGTCGCCGTCGCCATGATCCAAATCTGATCCGTGTGATTCTAAATGAGATATCACAACATTCTTTAATATTATATGCCGTACACTTTTATCCCGCGTAACCAATGAAACTGACTCAATATGTAGGGTGGTCTTATTTGCGGTAGCATCTTCTGGTATAAAATTCACAGTTACATCCTTTAATGTTACTGAAATCTTAGATAAAGCGATGTTAAGTGCTTTATTTCTCATATTTTCTATAGTTCCCGGTCGTATATCGTCTTCTTCTCTTTCTTTCAACTCATCTTGATTACCCTCGAGAATGTAATTAATATCCTTGAGACCATTCGTACCACTATTTGTGCCATTTGAAGAACCTGAAAACTGGATCATCGAAGTAGTTAAATCACAAATACTTTTCATAATCGAAAATCCTCCCATTTCATTATTCTCCGGTTCCTGTTGCTTTAAATGAGGACATAGTACAAAAGTCAGCCCACTGCCCTCAATGTTGACACCACCTGAAACGGTTAGACGAAGATCCAAATCCTTAATGAAGCTTTCATCTACAGTTACTCCTGGAATGACTATATTATCAACTGCTAAATCAAGGTCATGGAATGTGAATTTAGATTTTGATCCTAATGAAACATCTAAGTTACTTATGTCAATGTTGGAAAAAAGGGATATCTGCTGAAGCACATAAAGTAGTATTCGCCTCTGAATATTTTGTGAAAACCAAAATGGCATCTTTTCAATCTTGAAACAGTATATATCTTGCCGAATAGCTCAATTATAGGTTGTTATATTTCTTCTCGTTGTTTTCTACGACTAATTCCAAAATCAACTATTTATGTATATAATTTTGTAATGTTGTAGCGCCCTTACAAAAAAAATAAATTCATAAACTGCTATACGCTACTATAACTACAATATTACAGAAACCACAGTTTCATGGCATTGTATTAATTACATAGATATATCAATATTTGTGTCCTAAAATATTTGAGTGGTTCATTCAAAAATGTCACTGCTGTAATATGCGTGCCTTCTTATCTCACCTAATCTCTTTCTAGCGTTGACTAATTGTTGTTCTAATTTCAATATATCCACCTGTTGCTCCATTTCTGCAGTCTTAACCATATGCTCGGAAGAAAATTCTAATGGAGCCTTCCTAGTTTGTTGCTTAGAGTTTATATCTCCCATGACATGAGATGTCAATTGCTTACAAGCAGAAATGACATCTTTGGATGAATTTTCTAGTGCTTCTTGAGATTTCGAATGTGCGTTAACTTTCACTCTTGATGCCGCAACCAATTGGATTGTAGATGAAGCGACTTCTTTAGATACTACAATGAATTCTTCTGCTGAGGTATTTCCACCCGTAGTTAATTTGGTAGCTGTACCGATTAACATATTTGTGGTGGTACCAACAGCTTTAGCAGCGGATATCAAACCTTCTGTCCATCTACTGTTCTTCTTATAAAATTGATTTAGTGGTATTTGTGTAGTAAAAGCGATTTCATTTTGACATTGGATGGCTGACTGCACTAATGCAACGACTGCATCAATGATAGCTAATGCTAATGCAAGTAGTGGCTTTGGAACACCATCAATATCTAAGTTGACACGTAATTGTTGAGATGATTTAACGATATTTTGGGCCGTTTCCACTAATTCTTGATGAGCATCAGTGCCCTTAGACGAGGATGGTATTTCATGAAGAAATGGCTCTATCGCTAGTGTTAATTCTTGTAATTTTTCTTGCATATCCACATTGGCATTAATCACTGTATCAGTCTTTGCCTCATCATCTTGATTAGATAAATTTTCAGATGTCAAATCTTCAAAGAAATATTGAGCTTCACGAGCGCATCTTTTCGCTAAGCTGACTAACTCTTCACCACGTGGATCATCAGCCAAGGATGTTTCTGAATACGATTTACAATTAGTGACTAATGTGGCTACTGAATTACTGAAGTCACTGATGCCCAAAATAACAGATATTTGATCACCGTTTACAATACCATCTACTATCAAATCATTAAATTTGGTGGCAAAATCTGTCGCCTTTTCTGAGGTGCCTTCTACCAAGGATAATATGAAAGTTGCTGGAGCCAATGGCCCTGACCAACTGACAGGAGAATCCAAAAGATATATTGCTTCTTGAATAGTACTAATTCCACTCTCCAATACAGCATCCAAAATTGGAATCAACTTATCCATGTTAACTTTTGTTATTGTAGACTCATCAATTTGTGGCTGTTGAATTTTATTTCTTTCCAATTCTAATTGTGCTTTATCACGTTCCTTGAGTAATTGAGCCAATTGTAGATCTTTATTTTTCAGTTTTGCCTCAACTTGCTCCTTTTGTTTAATAGACTCTTGAGCACTATTCACTTTCATTTGTAATTTTTTAAACTTGGGTAACAAACCTAGATGTTCTTGACGCAATTGAGAATATAATTTAGCTAAAGAGTCATATTTTTTCTCCCAAACGTTTAATTGGTCTTGTAATCCTATAATTTGATCGTCCTTATTGGTAATTTGTTGTGAGATATTTTGGTCCATCGTTTTAATTTCATTTTCCAATTGTTGTACTCTTTGATCATATTGAGATAGTAAAGTTTGATCCTTTTCATGCTGATCAGTTAAAGCAACCAAATCATTTTGGTGTTGAGATTGTTGTTGTAGTTGCATTTGCATCATATCGTTTTGTGCTTGCTGTAATTGCTGTTGAAAAGATTGCTGTTGAGCTTGTTGCTGTTGCAATTGCAATTGGCGTTCTTGCTCCAAACGAGCTTGTTCATTAGCATATTGAGCTTGTTGATTAACCCAAAAATCAGGTTGTTGAGTCATCATTGCCGTTGGTGTGGCCATCATGGCAGCAGCTGTTACAGTTGGTATCATTGCAGCAGCTGTAGATGCAGTGGCCATTGGTGTCATAAAAGATGTAGTACTGGGATTTCTGTTCGTAGGGATATTACTTGAAGATGATTGCTTGGATGAAGGCATGGAAGGTCTGTCATTGAGTGGTTTCTTATTTCTTTGAAATTTAATTTCCTTACCATCTTGATCATTATTATCATCGACTGGGACGTTCAGATTAGGTGGCGATGTTGGTAATTTTGGAATGGTCACCAAAGTGGTTAAGAATTTTATGGATGAACAATCGGCATATAGCTCGAATAACCTAGCGTGTTGTAATTCATATCTTTCCTCCAAGGGACTCAATGCTTCATCACCTTCTCTGTCGTTTAATTGTCTATGCATAGCTCTTAACATAGAAGTTGCAAACTTATAAATACCGTATGACTCAGCAATTAACGGAATCAAAGCTGAAATTCTACATTCAGTATTCAAAGCATCAGCCTGAATGGATGCAAATATGATCTGAGCCAAGTCATCCAAAGAATCCTGCAATGACATTAAATCTAAAATGGTTTGATAACCTTCATCGGGATCCGCCACAGCCACGAGAGAAACATATTCCTCATATTCAAACATCCCATTGTTAAAACCCCTATGATGTTGATGGAAATTCAATTTTAAAACCAAATAATTAACATATTCTCTTATTAATTTCCCATATGATGGAGAACCTGGATGTACTCTTGCCACAGAACGAATCCAATCTTTATTCCTGATAGCTTCCTTCAAGGCAGAAGGGTGACCTTCTTGAATAATTTTATGCAATACAATCAATGCCTTGAATAGTTGTACTTCATTATTCGCCAAAGATAATGATCTCAAAGTTTGGAATACTGCTCGTGAAGATTTAGAGTCCCATGTGTAAACGATACATGCACGGACATGCTTCCTCTTTGGTGCTGTCTCTTCAATGGAGCAAGCCTTTTTCAAACTTTTTTGTAAGTCAGCGTCAATCTTTGACATTAGTTCTAGCACTGGTTTGTGTTACGCCTCTTCGATACGAGGTTTGCCCTTGGGTTTCCCCTTTGAAATACTTTACACATACCTCTCATTCCCATTTCCTTGAGCTTTTCCCTCCTATATTGTGATTCCTTGGTCATTACCCGGGGGGTATTTTCAATTATATATTACGTAAGCATTGAATGATAGTGCCAGCATCTTTTATCATTAGATACGAGCTGCGACAGCCTAACGATAGAATCTGTAGTTATTCTCAATAACTTTTAGGCTTATTAATTGCTATTACATTCAAGGCCAATTTATTACTTGAGTTCTTGCATCTCCACAGATATATGGTTAGTTTAATAGATATAATATCTAATTCATGAAGTGCGTTCGATATTCAATCTCATTTATTTAAACTATTCATGTAGATCCTTCCTTATTTTTTTTCATTGTCTCCTTATCTTGATTGAAAGCCAATTATGATATACGGATACCTTCTAATTCATACGCACGTATTTTGTCTGCTTCTCCTGCCAATACCAGATCGTTGCATAGCTTCATATTCATCTGTTCTCTTTCCAAGTCGCACCCAAAGAGGCGGCCGCGAGGAAAGGTTAATACTTGGCAGAGACATTATTGTTAGCATTAGTGACATAGTAATGAAAATTCAGTCACAACTGCTACCTCTGTAGCTATATATATATATATATGTACAAAGAGAGATTGGAAATGATTATGTGAGATCTCGCTTACCATCCACAGGTAACACAACCAACAATCTTTTACAACAGGGGCATTGCATTAAGAAACGATATTAAATGTAAATATCAAATATTGGTCTGAAACACAATGCCTGCAAGGCCATCGCAACTAGATGTCATGACAACATGTATATATTTCCTTGCCTCAGAATTGCTCCTCCTGTATCTGATGATACATATTCTAATTGTCAATCTGATTTTGAAAGTGAGACGTCGGACGAGGCTTATTCTTGCCCAAAAAGGCCTGTACTTCCTAGTCCTGTGAAAGATACTGCCTCATATGTTATGTAGACAATAAAAGAAATTATTTCATATTTTTCAACGATTGACAAAGTGAGTCTGCATATTACTCTTTCCATCACCTCTTGGCATATCTCGGAGTTTAAGCTACTGATTCTAACTACTGTTACATAAACATCATTGTCCTTTAGTATTAGTCATTTTACAACTACTGGTTTTGTTGAAGGAATGACACAATTGACTACTCTTCCAATGACTGTTAGCTCCACGTTAACTATTTTTCTGAAAGTTCCATTTCCTACCGCTGTTATCACAGACAATTTAAATGCACCTGGGATAATATCATTTTATTCTACGAATTTCCCATAATGTAGTATCTTGAGTTCCAATCTCGTATATTCAAAGCATACCTCTCTCAAAAAAAGCTTTTTAATTTACATACTTCATACCACTTTTCAACCAAGACAAGGCTTAGAAGAAATCTTATAGATATCAAATAAGAATTCCATATTATCAATGTGTTTTAAAAGTGTCATCGCCAAATACGTACACAAGATTTAAGACTCGATGGCACGTGACCGAAAATTTTTTTTGGAAAGGAAAAAATCGAAACGGAATTCAATTGTCTGTTTCAAAATATACATGGTATTACTCATTCACATGCTACATCTCATTCATTGGAAAACTTACAAAACTAAAAGATCTGAAATAATCTATCGTATCTGTATATGTCCATCGAGAACTTGAAATCATTTGATCCGTTCGCTGACACCGGAGACGACGAAACTGCCGCTGCCAATTACATTCATATCAGAATTCAACAAAGAAATGGTAGAAAGACATTGACTACCGTTCAAGGTGTTCCTGCCGAGTACGATTTGAAAAGAATCTTAAAAGTTTTGAAAAAGGATTTCGCTTGTAATGGTAATATCGTTAAAGATACTGAAATGGGTGAAATTATTCAATTACAAGGGGATCAAAGAGCAAAAGTTTGTGAATTCATGATTTCTCAATTGGGTATGCTAAAGAAAAATATTAAAATTCATGGGTTTTAATCATATGCTATCATTCTATTCTTTATTTGTTTTTAAAAAATATATATAGACCGCTGCTAAATAGTAATACTTTCATTATGTTTTCTCTATTTCTATGGAAACCATTTCAAATTTTTTTTTGTATGAAAAACTTCTTTATCTCATCAAACAACTAACCACAACTTGCTGGAGGATAAATAGGTTAAAGAAGGTGGCTCAACAAGAATGGGATCTGGTGATTTGAATTTGTTGAAATCGTGGAATCCCAAGCTGATCAAAAACAGAAAGAAAGTTTGGGAAAATGAACAGCAGTTGTTACAAGAAGAAACAAAATTACAAGAAAGAAAGAAAGAGATAGAAAAGGAACGTCAGTTTAATGAGTTGGTTAACGCAAATAGAGATGGGTCAAAGAAGGACAAAAAATCGACTGGTCTAGAGTGGATGTATTCCAGTGAAATACAGGATGAGAAAGAAGATTATTTATTAGGGAAGAAGAAATTAGATCTAGCTGTCATAAAGAAGAGTGTAGACACCAAACACGAGACCGAAACTGAACCTATGGGGCCAAAAAAAACGGCTGACTTGTCATCAGAGGATCCAATGACTAAATTTAAGCATGCTTATAAGCAGCAGCAGCGGCAAAGACTTAAGATGTCAAAAGATAATAAAGTGAACAAACCTTCAATTACAAAAATGTCAAATCCATTTATAAAAAAATCAAGAAAAAATTCAAGAAACAATAATCATACTAACAAAAGTAGTGATGACTTAGATTATTAAGTTGTTAGATGCAGAACTAAGTATTTTTTTTCTTCCTCTTCATAGGATGTTCGCCTGTTTCGCTGTCACTGTCATCTGATTTGGGTAAGTCTAAAGGTTCTTCAGAAGAATTACCATTATCTGAATCACTATATTCATCCTCTAAATCTCTATGAGCTTCGGTGTAATATTTAACACAGAACGGATAGATATCATCCCTAAAAAGGGCTGCCAAATCATCCCCGTGTGGGAACTCTTTGCCTGGTTTCTTTCCGGTCCATTTAAACCACCCAAATAATGATTTCATACCTTGACGGTAGTTTTTTTTACCTTGCGGAGAACGTTTATCTTCTATCAATGATGGATTAATCGAAGAATAGCTTTTGGGCCATTGAATCTCCACAGGCTCACTAATTAACAGTTTCTCAGTTTCCATAATTTCATCTCCTTCAGCAGCTTCATCTACTTTATCGTTGTCGCTCCTCACACGATCCATACTCACCATCTTAAACACTTTGGTGACTATTTGTTTTGGGAAATCGTTCTCAATACCTTTGAAATGGAATGTTATAGAAAAATCACCAACGTTATGATCCTTTGAATTTTCCTTCTCACAAACTGACCATTTAACTATAACTTTTGTAATATTATCCACATATTTAAAATCTGATGCCCTTATGTAATTTGCAAAATCTGTATTTTGTGACAGAACCACACTCCAAAAATCATCAATATCATCAATACTTTTATCACGCACTTCGTATAAGGGTTTCAATTTGCTTAATCTGTATCTTTCAACATCATCATCAATTTCTTCATAGCTAGCTTCACATCGAGCAAGTGCTAAAAACGCATCTCTGTTTGATATAAATGTCGTTCTGTCAGTAGATAGCTCTTATTCTTTATAGCAAATAGACTAAATTAATCATACCTTTTCTTTGCTGTTAAATTTGCATCCATTTCTCTTTTATTAGTTTGGACTATGGAAATATTTTTTACTTCTGAATTAGAAGTGATTTTCCAATAGTGTTATTCTTTCACTTACTTTTTCTAACTTCTAAGGTTTGAAAAATTTTGGAAAACCCGCGTCAACAAACTTTTCTCGAGAAGAATGAAAGAAAACAGTCGAATACTATGTTCTATTATTATTCTATATATTACAAGGAAATGTAAAAAACGGTTTTATTTATTCGTAATTATTATTCATTAGTTTGTTATTCTTTTTTTATTCAAGCAGACCCAAAGTATTCTTGATGCAATTTATTTTGTTGTTCCCATTGTTTTTTTAACTTCTTGGTCATACTCTTACTAACATCATTACCATCTTTATCCTTTGTTGGAAGACCTTGCTCATCCCATTCAGAATACTCTGCAACTTTAAACATATCTTCAGCACGAACTTTAGCCTTTTCCTTTCTTTCTTGTTCTTTCAAGTCTTTCAATTTTTGTTGTTCCAATTTTTTTTGCAATTTGGCTTGCTCTCTAGCAATTTTTTCTTCATTAATCTTCAACATGGTATCACGTTCATCTGTGGTTAAGAATTTGACCAGAGCAGATTGCCCATTTCTATCATCTAATGCAATCTTTAATTTCAATAAATCATGATCTCTAACTTTATCAGTCAAAGTTAAAAATTCTTTCAAATCAGCTTTGTTAATAGCCAAATCACGAACTTGATCTCTGAAAGTAGATAAACATTTCACATATGGCATAGCAATATCTTCCACAGACGCTTTTTCAGTGGAAGAACCATTATTGGTAGAATCAAGCCATCCCAATTGATCAGGACGAGCTGGAAACCCAATAATATTCAAGATTTTAGTCACGTATTTGGTAATGGCTAATACTGGTTCAATCTTTAAGTTAGCACCCACAGAAGAAATGTATGTGTTTGTACAAGTGACTAATTCGACAAGAGCTTTCAATGCCTGTGGAGTGGCCAAATTATCACAGAATGCAATATGTACTTTATTTTGTAAGGATTGGTATTGATTCAATAATGATCTTTCCAAATCGGTGATTTTTTTAGAGATTGGAATTTCTCTTTCTGCATTTTCCAATTGTGCCAAATAATCATTATTTAAAGCTCTAACATTTTTAAAGAAATTGTTTAAAGTAGTTTCAGTGGACTTAACTTCATAAATTAACGATTCTTTAAAATCTAATTGATTATTCCATTGAACAGAGGCGAATGCCAATCTTAATTGTCGTGCTGAGTACATTTTCATAGCTTCATCAATTGTGATAAAATTTTTCAAAGACTTGGACATCTTTTGACCTTCAATATGTAAATGGCCTGTATGTAGAAAATAATTAACCCATTGCTCATTATCAAAGCAGGCTTCAGATTGAGCCAATTCATTGTCATGATGAGGAAAAGCCAAATCAACACCACCAGAATGGATATCCATTGTAGAACCGTGAATGTCAGAAGCCATAACGGAACATTCAATGTGCCAACCTGGTCTACCTGCACCCCAAGGTGAATCCCAACGCGGTTCGCCAGGTTTGGAAGCCTTCCAAAGGGCGAAATCGTTCTTGGATCTCTTTGTAGAATCAACAAAATTGGATAAAGAACCTTCAGCGTCCTCAATTAAATCTAGTTGTCCCTTATTCCATGGTTGACATTTCGCATAGGCATGTTTATCAGAACCGTCAAATTTAATTGTATTGAAATAGACTGAACCATCAGTGGTAGCGTAAGCGTACCCATTTGATATTATACGTTTCACGAATTCGATAATTTCTGGGATATATTCAGAGACACGAGTGGTGATGGTAGGTGGCAATACGTTCAAATTACGCATATCATTATCGAATTGCCTTTCCCAATAAGCTGGTAGTTTACGGAAAATTTCAGGGTCGTTAATGGTAGATCCTAATTCCTTATCTAATAATGGTACCAAGATATCTTTCACTTGAGTGTAGAATTGTTCAGGTTGAGATTTTAAAGTGGATAGTGCAGTGAAAGTGTTCTTAATGGCAGTGATATGCATTGGTAATTTTGGATTAGCTTCCTTTTCTTTATCCATATCTAATGATGCAAGCCATTGATTGAATTCATCATTAGTCAAAGTCTTATTCAATTTCAAATTTTTCAAGATATATTCATCTAAAGCAGTTTGAACTTTGATTTCATCGATAGATTCACCTGCATTAGCGACATACTGATCGAATAAATAGTTTTGCCTTGCTCTAATAATAATCTTATCATCAATATCAGTGACATTTTGTACGAAACTGATGTCGTAACCAAAATAATCTTGCAAGATTCTTCTGTTGATATCGATGGAGACATAATTTCTTGCATGCCCCATATGAGACGCATCGTAGACAGTGGGCCCACATGAATACCATGAAACTTGTTTTGTGCCCGATAACGGGATGAAAGTGTCTTTATTTCTAGTCAATGAATTGTAAAGTTTCAAAGTTGTTGAGCTTGAATCTGATGATTGTAATTGTGGCTTAAACCATTTTGGTTGAACCACTTTTGGTTGTGGTGTAACTTTAGACATGGATAAGAGAAGCCGCAGTGACGCTATGGGTGAATGAAAGAGTATACTATTACGCATTTAATATAAATAATTTGAAATAGTCACAACTAAATCTATATAAATATTAGTGTATTGGTTGTTTGAAAAGAAGTAACATTTTTTTTTCATTTCTGCAAAGCAGAAAGCATTCAAAATCTCGTAGACAAGGGCAAAACATCTGTACATTCCACTAAAGCAACTAGGGGAAATATTAACCCAGCAAAACCAGCCCTATTAAAGCCCTATATACCGAACTCGTGACATAAATCATACATAAATAAGACCATCTACACCACAATGAAACGACTAATCAATTGGACATATATGCATTTCTGAGATACAGATGCATTTAAGGAAATTATATTATAAATTACTACGTGATACTGGATTCCAGAAGAATAGGTTCTATAGCTTTCTCGTGTTCTTAAAATAGGAATTGGAAATTATTACTTTTCCATAACAAAGATACCTGTGTCTTCAATGCGTCTCTGTAACTCAGAATTGATAACGATAGGACTTCTTGAATCTGCTCTTCATTAAGGAATTCTCTCTTCACTCTCTTTTGTTTTTTGAACCCTACTTTTGAAAATTCATTTCAGCTGTGGTGTGTCGATGTTCAGCCCTAAGTAGTTTGCTGACATAATCAATTTGAACGGTTTGAAAAATTTTGCAAAAAAAATAAAATACAAAAAACTGAGATTTAAAGAGATGAGCTTGTAGAATTGTAAAGTTCAGATGGATAAATTGTCTTTTGTTGACTTTATTAAATTATACATCGGTCTATCCAGTAATATATGCAAGAAATAAACGTGGAATCCGTCCAAGAACATCCCTCTGTGGTCATCGGGAGTTTCTTCAAAGGTGTCAACGTCCCACAGGACGTCAGTTTTGATTTATATCGTAAGAAATCTTCCAGTTCTTCCGATTTCATCCTACACGGTGAAAACCCTAGACTAGAATATGAAGGGACTACCGACAATTTGGCCAGTAGCTCTACTCAATCCGTGATTGCATTATACAACAAAAATACTCATAAAGTTCAACTTTACAAAGCTCCAATCATTCCTTCTAAAGTGATAGCTAAATCATCCAAAAATTTGAGAGGTCCAACAATTAAACACACTTCTAATCGTAATAATGCTGTCTTAAGAAATGCCCTTGGTGAAGCCTTTGGTACTAAGAAAGCAAAAAAGGCAATTGCCGATTTGGAAAGAAATCGTATCGATTCTGATAAATTGACTACTGTAGCCGTAGATATTGTGGATTCTGTTCGTGTAGCAGCTAAGGACTTACCAACAAGACAAGAATTGAATGATCAACTTTCTAATGATAGACCTACCCCAGTGGCTAATTTGGATGCTACTGATGTGGAACAAATATACCCAATTGAAAATATAATACCTTCTAGAGAATTACAGTTTATTCGTATCGGCGCACTTTTGAAAGAAAATGACCTGGATAAGAAATTAGAATTGTTACCTTATCAAACTAAATCTAAGTATGTGATTAAGAAATTAACCACTTTATCAGAAATGGGTAACCAAGGTGCATTGAAATTACAATTGCTGTACTATTTGAATTTGCTAATGGGTATATATGAAAATAGAAGATGTTTCAGTAAAGTGAAATTGATGGAGAGATTAAATTCACCTCCAGAAACTTTAGTGGATGGTATTCTAGATAGATTCACTGTGGTTAAAGCTGGCCAAATGGGGAGATCAAAAGAAAGATCTTTCTTCATTGATCCTCAACATGAAGACAAATTATTATGTTTCATATTAGTGTCAGTAATGCACTTGGATAACTTTATCGTGGAAGTGTCTCCATTAGCACAAGAATTAAGCATTAAACCTTCCAAGATTGTCAGTTTATTCAGAGCAATTGGTGCTATTGTTAAAGGTGCCACTGTAGCCCAAGCTGAGGCATTTGGTATTCCAAAGAGTGCAGCCCAAACTTATAAGATTGCCACTTTGAAAGTTCCATTCAAGTTGCCGGAAATGGTTAGAAGAGGCAGAGGTCCAAGACGTTGATAGTTAACCTTTTTTTGTATAGTAAGTAAATCATCTATACCACGATAGATTATAAACATATTGCTAAAAGCAGTGATTCGCGTTCATTGAATAGCCACATTAATCTCATAAATGCTAAATATGATAACTATATCAATAACTATAAATTGGTAACACCAAAATAGTGTCAGACAAAGACTTAGCAACTTTATATAGAGTCACATGAACCAACGGAACAAACTTAAGTTACTCGATATGTCTACTTATTGAATACAACATCCAAAACCTCTTCAAAGGTGTAAATTACTAGTTCTGTTTCCTAGAGTAGCTGAAAAGTGGTTGTTTATTCATATTAAGACAAACAAGTGGTCGCTCTGGACGCACGATGGCCATCGAACAAAAGAGAGACCTAGTACAAAATGAATACAATATTGACATAGGTAATATACTATATGAACCATTATAACAAAAAAAAATCCTCCGTTAACAATAGTATTATTACTGATGCTGAAAATGAAACTGCTACCATTGCTGGTGCTTTCTAAGTGTATTTCAAAATAAGCGTTATTGCTTCGACCTTTTAAGCGCCCTGTACTTTAAAAAAATGCAAAATGTCAACTTGGAACACCACAACTAAAATATCCGAATATGAAGGAAGTGGGCATTGGTATTGATATAGGATCCGCAAGTATACGAGTAGGAATCTTTGAATATCAAAATGAAACAGAAATAAGCAAAGTTGTCAAAGAGATGCCATACAAATATGATCCAAATTCTACTTTATGGCATTACACTCAAGATGTTTTCGAAATGCAGAATGCAATATTTAGTGCACTTGACGAGTTACAGATTGAATTATATCGAGTCAAATCATGCGGTGTGTCTGCAACTTGCTCAATGGTGTTTTTACAACGTGATTCTCGTAAGGATCTACTAAGACCCTTGGAAACATATGATGATAATAGTACGAGGGCAAAAGAATCGATTATCTTTTGGAAAGATCATACCGCTAAAGAAGAAGCTGAATACTTGGCGAATGAGCTGCAAAGCTCGACTAACTTGCCGTTAGATATTGCTGGAAGTAGGCGTATAATTCTTGGAACATTAGGATCATCCTCAGGCTTCATAGGCGAAATGGCAATCCCAAAATTGCGGAGGTTAATCAAACTAATAAATGAGGGGCATTACAAGATCCCGGGAATTTTAGAAGTTTATGATTTGCATAACTATGTTGCATATGTATTAGCTGAAAAGTATCATTGGAATGCAGAACATTTACAAAATAAACCAAATTGTAATGGCATTGGTATTGATGGTGAGTTACAAGGTTGGGATCAATCATTTTATAAATGGGCTCTACCTGAATCATCATATTCTACATCAATTGGTATATCAACACTACAAATGAAACATTCACTCTCGGACGTAAAATTGAAAAGTTGCATCGATTGTTATGCTTGTTGGTTCTCTTCAAACACTTGTACAATGGTTGATGCAGTTTTTTTGGCTGCAGGAACCTCTACATGCTTTCTATATACTATGAACAAGCAACCCGCTGACTATTTCAATGAGAAACAGCCACCATTGTCCAATTTCTGGGGCCCATTTACCAATGTATTAGGTGAAGATGGAATCTCATCGTTTGAGGCAGGATTTTCCGAGACTGGCATACTATTAGAAAAAATATTTCAAACGAGTTCAGTTACTTCCAATTGGACAGTGAAAGAAAGTGTTGAATATCTTGAAAAGCAAATTGTGAAACATGAAAGTATGAATAATACTGTTTACTTAGATTCAGTAGTTAACAAACTCTTAAGCCAATTGTCTCTTAGTAGGTCATCATCAAGAGATACACCAGATGTTAATGAATTATTTGAGGAATCCAGGAATCTTGATCCGACAACAGATTTGATTTTCAAATATATTGCGATATTAGAATTTTTGGCATTTCAAGTAATAAATATACTCGACCAATTTGAGCAAGCTAATATAACGATTAATCATTTAATGATATCTGGGAGCCAAGCTCAAAATAAACGATTACTTGAACTTATATTATTTATGAACAATGAAAAATTCGATATTATGGTGCCAAGTGAAGATTGGAAATTTGGTGCAATGAAAGGAGCATTTTTACTCGGAAAGACTTCTTCTTCAAATCAGACAATATTTTCCTTCTGGGAAACAAGACGTCAGTCGAGAGAAATTAGAACAATCACGAGAGAGGAAACATCTCTAATTAAAAACACCTCTCGAAAAACTCAGATACTTTTAGCTGATATATTTCATCGTCAAAGAGCATTGTTTTATAAAGATAAAAATTAGTAGTAGTTTCAATGAACAATTATAAAATATCTTTAATGGTTGTCATATCTTTAGAATGCAATATTATTTAATTATTCATATACTGTACTGTCCCATGTCTCATTCGGCAACTTTCGTAATATCGACCCATTCAATTTGAGATTTCTGTCTATCATCTCTCTTCACTTGAAAGAAATGGTCCGTAAATTGAGAAGCATTCATGTAATTCAAGAATTTTTCATCGTGTGTAATAACTATCAATTGGAAATTCTTTTGATTCTTCCTCATTTCAATTATATTACTGAGTGACTTTGCTAAACTTTCAATATTTTCTTCATCCAAATTGGTCGTTGGCTCATCTAATGCAATGACGCCACAATTTGTACCAAAAGTTTCAGACAATGCCAATCTAATAATGATAGAAGCAAGAACTTTTTGTCCAGCAGAACACCTTCCTCTCATATCAAGTTCAGCATCTTGTTTATACATAACCACACGATAATTATACGACTTCCCTCTAACATTGCTGCTAACCTCATCTGATCGTATCTTGACTGTATCAATATCTGTCCCACTGTAAGTTCGCTTCCATAATTCATCCACGATTCGATTAATATCTTGCATCATTAAACCATGATATCTCATGATTGCACCATCAAGAGCTTTGGAATATATATCAATATCATCTGTAACAAAAGTCTTTGTTTGTAATGAAACCCATTCTTTATGATAGTTTGCATCTACATCCTTATAATCTGAGCGTAATTGTTGCGATAACGTTTCTATTTGGCTTTGTAGTTGTTTTATTTCACCTAATTTACCAGCGTTCTCGGCAGTTAGTTTTTCAAATAGTTTCCTCAGACGAGCAGACTCCTGTTGATACTTGTCTCTTTCAGTTTCAGCATTCTGGGTATGCAACTTGGCTATTTCATTTTGAGTCTCCTTTAACTTTTCAGTAAGTTCCGCAAGATGAATGTTTTGTTCCAAGTTCCTCTTTTCAATACTTACATCCTTCAATTTATCTTTCTTGTCATTTAAAACATCCTGTTTCCGTTCAATTTCCTCAGTTATGTCTGTAAATTTCCGTTGGATGCTTTCAGATTGCTTACTACATGATTGTAAAGCTTCTGCACCAACGTCATTGAATGAATCTACTTGTTCTTTCAAAGTATTAATACGTTCCAAGAATTTAGAAATACTGTCACCATTTTGTTTCTTGATTCCTATTTCCTCATTCAAACGCGCTGTTTCGTTCTTCAATTTTGTAGAAATGTCTACTTCCTTGCTTTTAAGTTGAGCTAGTTCAGAAGATAAATTTTGAATTCTTGCCTTAATTTCGGCTACCTCGTTTTCTTTATTTTTAATATCCTCCTCCATGTTTGTCCTTCTCTGAAGAACTCTTTCAATTTCGTTGATCTTTAAGTTATGACTTTTAATTAAGTTAATTAAGGTTGAGTGCTCTCTCATCTTAGACTCCCTTTCATTTTGTACGTCTTGGATATCTTTTCTTAGTTGACGCATGAAATTGTTTTTATTCTGTTGTTCTTGATTTAGTTCATCAACAGTCTGAACTCCACCATTGGAATCTCCAAATATTTTTAACTCCTCGGATATATCTTGAAATTCCTTTGTTAGTGAAGTTATTTCCTTTCTCAATTCCACTATTTTGTCAACAAGTGGTTTTAGTATTTTCTCCACGTGATCTTTATTTCCCTTCAATTCCTTATCCAAATCTTCCACTTTGCTCAATTCTGTCTTTAAGGAGGAGACTCTCTCAGTTAAGGAACCAAAATTTCCCTCTACTTTCTTTATGTCAGCATGCGTGGCATTCAATTTAATTATATCTTTTTCCAGTGATCTCAGGCTATCTAAGTATTCCTTTTCATCCTTTACTGTATCTTTCAAAGAATTCTCGAAATCTGCGCCTGTTTTAGCCTTCAATATTTGCAATATTTTGCTCCTAAAATCATCATTTTCAAAACTTCTAGAACATAAATAACAGGAGTTATCATGATCAGCTACTTCTAGTGCTTTCCTGTTAAATTCTAACGTCGTTTGGTGCATCTTTAAATTTTCTAAAGCAGTCTTGTACGACAATTCTGTTTCTAATACCACTTCATCATATTCATCAAGTGAGCAATCTTCGGGTAATGAAGACTCTAATAGTCTTGTGGTATTATCTGCTAAATCCTTAAGATTCTTCAATTCTCTTTGCGCATTAGTTAATTCAATATTGGCTTCTGTATATGCATTATTTTTTTCGTAAACACTCTTGTTATTCAATGCAATTTTTTTCTGAATAGAGATGTAAAACTTTTTGAAATCCATATCAAGGTCCTTATTGACTGAAAGATTCCATTCGCTTGTCTTTGAATCATTTGAGAAAGTTTGTTTAACACTTTCTAATAAGCTTGATTTCTCCTTTAAAGACGTCTTAATTAAACCAAGCTTCGCGAATAATTCAGCCTGTTGGTTAGTTTTTAATATGCGCCCTTGAATTTGCTGGATATCATTCTCAGCTATTAACATTTGATCGTTTTTTTCTTTCAATTTTAAGTTCAGATTAGATATAATGTTACTGTTTTCCCAGTCAGCAACTTTTGTACTATATTCATCTAATTTCTTTCTTTCAGATTCTAGGTCAGATTGAGTAAACTCACTGTTTGTTAAATCAGTCTTTAATCTTTCAATTTCATTCATCAACTTTTGTGCATCAGTCTTACTGTATTCTAACCTTTGTTTTTGTACAGCCTCTGAGTTTTCAACTTGAGACAATTTACTTTCTAAAGATTTTAAATGATTTCTAGATTCAGTTTCAAAATTATTAATTGACGATATGATATTATCCCTAAATTTACTGGCCGTTTCAAAAAATATCTCTGGTGAATTGCCCTCGTAACCTAGGTTATAACGTTCAGAAAACGATTTTGATAAGGATTCCATCGTTATAAGGTTCTGCTTGTGGGTATTTTCCTTAGCTTGTAACTCACCTACTTTCCTTGCTAATCCAGTTGATTCGTCCCGTAGCCTGACAGCATCTGTCTTTAAATGCTTGATAATAATTTCCAGATTGGTAACCTCATTTTCATTCTCAGTTACAGACGTCGAAAAATTAGAGAGTAAATCATGCAATTCTTGTTTAGGTAATGATATCAGTTCTATTGATGAAGTCACACTTTCAATTTCTTCATATAAATGCTTAGCTAACATTTTTAGATTTTGAATTTTTGACAGAACTTGTTGAAACTCTTGATTAGATTTGAACAGCTTATCGGACTGCTGTGTAATCTTTTGTAATTCTGTTTCAATCTCCCTCACTTTAACTTGATATTCATCAATCTGTGCTTGCAATTGAACAATTTTCAGCCTAGTTCCTCTAGATCTATCCCTTTCAACTTTTAAATGTTCAACCGATTGTTTCAACAGCTTGATGTCTACAGCCATATCCTTCTTTATGGATTTCAAATTATCGATGGCTTTCGTGA
The DNA here is from genome assembly GCA_030568095.1 of Naumovozyma baii. NCBI lineage: Eukaryota > Fungi > Ascomycota > Saccharomycetes > Saccharomycetales > Saccharomycetaceae > Naumovozyma > Naumovozyma baii. The sequence goes on from JAJLTG010000017.1 coordinate 124,862, forward strand.
ATTTCATAGCCTGGAAAATCTCATCAAATTTCTTCTTTAAATTTGAAGGTTCACTCAATGGCCATAAACTGTCTTCTTGATGACAAAATACAACATATTCGAGAATAGCTTTAGGCACACCAAGATACAAGGGGACTTGTGTATCGAGTTCAACAGCCCTTGTACTTAAAGTCGTTCTATCACCGTTTTGATTAATAGCTGCCAATTGTCCCTCTAAGGTCTTAAACGTGTTTGTGGTCTTTTTAGCTAATAACTGAATATTTCTCGTCACAATCATATTAATCCCATTAGCACTAGTGAATGCCAATTTCACTTGCGCTCTAATGTCCTTCTCTCCAGTAATCTTAGGATCATGTACAAAAACACCACCTTTACTATTTGGGGGTAAATCACCAGTAGTAGCATATTTCAAGCATTCGATGATGGTAGTTTTCCCAGACCCGTTCATACCCACGATTAGGGTCAAAGGTTTACCAAATTCAATAGTTTCTCGGTCATTCGAGTCAAAAGATCTGATTCCCTGAATAGAAAGCTTATAAATAGCACTCATTGAACACTTTTCTACCCGATAATTAGATCCTTCTGGAAGATTAATACACGGTTGTTCGTTGATCTCATCTATTAAGTCAAGAGATCTACTATGTGTTGGGTATTACCCTGCGTTCCCATGGGACAATGTTTTGTTTTGTTTTTTTGTTTTTTTTCTAGGAAAAGTATAAAAGGAGGAGACTTTGAGAAGCGTTGATTTGTTTCCGTAAATTCATTGCTCCTGTTTCCCTTGTCTGTTTTATAGTTTCTTTACGGAAGATCACCAAAAGAAAGAATCAAATCGATAAACACTCTGTAAAGTAACGTGTATTATCCCTTTAAAAAACCTTTCAACTCTATTTTTGTTTAATTAATTGTTTACCAAATTTAAAGTATTTTTGTCTGCCTCTAAGTAGTAAGTGACAAGAAGTTTTAAAAAAATTAAAAGATTAACAACTCAAAGGTAACAAAAAGTATAGCCAACAAGCATAATATAATAACTGAATTATAACAATTACTATAATGAGTAACACCGAAACAGAAGAAGGTATTCAAAGTTTCGTAAACACCTTGGAATCATTTAAAGAATTGAAATCAGGTATTTCAGCTTCTCGTATTAAGAAATTAACCACTTATTCACTTGACCATGTTGAACAAGAGGAACAACTAATGTCTTTAATTATTGAGTATTCAAAAACTTGTCCAGATTCTCATAAATTGGGTTCTTTATATATTATCGATTCTATTGGTAGAGCGTACTTGGATGAGGCAAGATATAAAGATGAATACATTAAGGCAACTGCTAAGAAAGGTTCTTGTGCTCATGGTGTTTATTTACTTGGTGAATCAATAAAGGAGCTATTGGCATGCGCTATCACTAAGAGTAATGACGATCACAAGGCTAAGATTCGTACTTTGGTAGATATTTGGGATAGAGCAGGTCTTTTTCAAAAGAACTACTTGAATTCTATAAGGGCTAAATATTTCGCTATGGCTCTATCTTCATCTTCTTCAAATAGTTCTGGGACAAGACGTTCGTCTGCCAGTTCTTTATCTGAAGATTTAAAGGAAAGATGTACCCAAATTTTGAATAAGCTAGCCCCACTGAGGCAAATCCCTGATATCCCCATTTCTCAAGATATATATGCATCAAGTGACTTGCCTAAGCAGCATGAAGCCGTTTTACAACTTTTGAAAGATATTCAAACCACTACTAAATTTGTAACTGTCGATGCATCCGTTGTATCACCACCTCCACCAAAACAAGTGGCTCATATCACCACAGAATATGGTAGCAGACGTGATCGTGTACGTGATCAAGATAGAAGAGGTAACCGTGTAAATAAATCAAGATCTCCAAAGGCCAGGCGTAACTCTTCTAATAATACCAGTAGTAATGCATCCAACGTTAATACTGATGGCTTTTCTACAGTAATTGGCGGTAACAACCATCATTTGTATCCGAATGAAATGAATATCCCATCTAATCCGCATTTCAGACCCAAACCAGTCTCTTATGATCCAAGTATACCTCCAAATCACGTTAAGGTTTTTAGTAGAACTCTTTTTATTGGTGGTGTTCCCATGAACATGAAAGAGTGGGACTTATCAAATTTGTTGAGACCATATGCCGAAGCACAATCGATTATAATGAATAATCATCGCAAGCACGCATTTGTGAAAGTGTATTCAAGGCAGGAAGCAGAAAATGTTTTAATGAATTTCGGTAAAGATGGTTCATCTCAATTGAGATTACGTTGGGGTGTTGGTTTCGGTCCAAGAGATTGTTGTGATTATCAAAATGGTGTGAGCATAATTCCAATACAAAGGTTAACTGAAGTAGATCAAAAGTGGGCAGTTAGCGCGCAATGGGGTGGTACTGGTGGTCAACCATTAACTACTGGTGTTGTCTTTGAAGAACCAGATATTATCGTTGGTGAAGGTGTATCTTCCAAAGCTATTTCACAAAAGATGCCTACTGATTCAAGAAATGGGCCAAAGTCGGTAAAGACATTTGGATCTCCTCCAACAAATGGTCCTCTACCAATTCATCAGCAACAGCAGCAACCACAGGCAATGGCGTATGGATCACCCAACCAAATGTACGGCCAGATGCAATCTGTACAACAGCCACCACAAATGGGGTATGGTCAAGTACCAATGAATGGATATCCACCACAGAATCAAATGCAACCAGGACTTCAGCAACAAGGGAACGTCGACCCAACAGCTCAATTAAATTCTTTAATGGGCATGTTGAGTCAACAAGCGCAACATAATTAAGAATCAGGCTAATATATACTCAAAAATATGTGTTCTTCACTATATTATTATATAAATATACCTTTTAATACTATAATTTAACTATTCTTCATGACGTTATCGTGCCGAACGATTCCATCGCCATACCTATAACGTTAAGGCCGGAGCGATATCATACCAGAAGTTTCAATATAAATCTATATAGATCAATTGATATCATACATTCAAAGAAACAGCATCGTCGAGGAAGATCAAAGCTGCTGATGTCTACAAACGTAGTGAGGAAACCAATAATAAGGGCTGGCTTAATCTTATCTCGAACGCCTATAATAGTTCCTGAACTTAGTCCCCTAGAATCACAATATTATGCATACCAATCGGAATTGGAAAGACGGTTAATGTGGACATTCCCCGCATATTACTACTTTAAGAGGGGTTCGCTAGCATTACATCGCTTTATTAAGGCTCAGAAATGGCCGGTTGGTAAAGTTCCTGGAGTTTGGTATCCCAAAGGAGTACCAGATATAAGGAATGGAAGAGAAAGAAGATTGAAACAGGAAATTGTTTTACCAAAAGAAAACAAGGATTTATCGCAATATGAAAATATAACGGAGAGTGGTGGAGCAAATGGGAATGTACCGTCAACTGACATTTCTAGATCTATCGTTCCGAATTCAAGGATAACAGAAGCAGATCGATTAAATGATGTGAAAAGTCTTGAAAGGAAGCTCTCAAGGACTTTGTACCTGTTAGTTCAAGATAAGAAATCTGAAAAATGGAAATTTCCTACATTTGATGTGGTAGGTTCAGAGAATGAAAAGAAAATATCATTACATGAAATTGCTGAAGCTGGATTGAGAAGTCTCGGAGGTTCAAATATAAATACCTGGACGGTGTCAGGGACACCTGCCGTAGTGCTAAGTGGAGAGAACCAAATGCATGAATTTTTAATAAAATCACATATCCTGGCAGGCCAATTTGAATATACGAAGGGGGCATCGGATCGAATAAAAGGATTCGCATGGTTGACGAAAGATGAGATACAAGAAAATGTTGAACCAAGTTACTTTGAAAAGACAGAATTCTTATTAGCCAAGTAGCTAAAAAATAATAGCATTAATTTATAAAGCACTTGTATATAAAGAAAATAATAAATGTTGGTGATTAATCTTGTATATAAATATGACTGTGTTTACTCTTTTGCTATCTATTGAACCTGCTAGTTCTGGAAGATTGAATAGAATGCTGTGGCTTCTGTACAGATGATCTATCTCTTTTCCTATCTCTTTCTCCCTCTCTATCCCTTTCTTTTTCTTTTTCCTTCATTTTTTCTCTGGGCCATTTACTTGGTTTTCTCGAATTTGAAGAACCACCATCATGAACGCTATCATTATATTGACGACCTAGATCGCGATTTGTGTTATTAGTTCCAATATTATATAATTTATTTTTTTGGTTGGAATATTCTACTTTCCATACCAATAACGGATCAGCTTGTGAAAGGGCGCCAGAGAAACTATTCAATGTATCATTCTTTCCCGACAGTATAAACCAGGATTTTCTTGGGTAAAATTGAACTACCAGTTCTGAATTCGATTTTGTCAAGTCCTCTGATTTCCAAAGAGTTCCATCATTAATGTTGTAAAATCTGGCCATGCCATCTGTGGAACATACAGCAAGTATCTTTCCCAAATGATCAACATCCATTGATATGACAGCACCTTCAATGTCATCCACCGCATGTGAGCATGTTAACGACATAGTATCCCAAAAAGCGCATGAGCCATCACTGCTTCCCGTTATGACATATCTACCTATCGGATCCATCTTTATAACAGAAATGGCCGTTCTATGTGCCTGTATTATTAAGCTCAATTCAATTTTGCCCTCGCTTGAGACTTCTAGCAATGCTAACTTCCCACTCCTAAAACCGACAAATATGAACGTACCAGAATTATCCCATGAAATGGAATATACGATGTCATTTTCGTCCGAAATGTCATGGACAGGGAAAGATGTTGTTAAAGAATGCTCTTCTTTCACATTGAAAAGGTATAAACAATCTGACTTGGTTGCTGCCAAGAACCACGTCCCCTTGGGATCATACGCACATCTATTAATCTTGACTTTGCTCGAAGGAATCTTTGAAGTACGTAGTTTATTAACTGAAGTCGTTGATAAAGATGAATCGTCTTGGATCGACCAAATAAATATTTCATTTGAATTGCTTACTGTGGCGAATTCATTCAATTCTGATGGATTAAAATTTAAATCATTGACTACTCTATCATTCCCAGTTGCATCTGGTATATAAAAGTTTCTAGCCTTACTTAGAGGTCCATTTTGTAGAATCCAGACTGTAAGAGATCCATCCATTCTACTATACGCCAGATAAGAACCAGATGGATGGAATTGTAAAGCTAGAATCTCATTTGGTATTATAGATGAAGTGAACCTTGATTGCATTCTAGTAAGGGTGTGTGCATATCTTTCATCCTGTATCCTTTCACTATGTAATGTTTGAAAAAACTTGGCAGTCATGGCATTAGCCATTGAGGCATCTATTGTCTTTTGAGCGACGAATGATTCAACTTCAGACATTTTTAAGTAGCGTAAGCAAATTGGACTCCTATGGGCTCATGTGATGCTTATTGGTCAAGAATATTTGCCCGTGTTCACCTTAAAGGTTTATTTATTATATGAGTGAAAATATATCTCTGCGTTCTTGCCAGAAAGAAAAAAAAAACATACCACATTCTTACTATGAAAACATACCCAATCTTGAAGGGCCAATGGGGATAACATATAAGGCATGACCAGTCCTATCAGACGTAGGCAGGAATACAGAAGGGAGGTTTTCAAAACCTTCAAGTCACAAAACCCAAAAGATGATGCTAGATCAGCGATGATGAAACAACCTCGGATCATGAAGAAACGGAACAACTACACTGTCGATGATTCTGCAGATCCATTTAGCAGCGATAATGACACAAAAGATTCTGATGTTATAAAAGAGGATAATAAACGTAAACTTATAAACTCGGGCTTGCTAAATGATATTTTAAATGAAGATATTGTGAAAGATTTAGAGGAAGCTGGAGCCGATTCGTCTGATTCAGATAGTAAATGTGAACTGGCATCCGACGAAACGAAAAGACAAAAATTACAGGACAGAGAGGATAGTGATGAACATATTATGAAATTGGTTCCCAACCATATCAAATTGGTTCAAAACATTGACACAACCGAGCTTGTGTCTACTCTGGAAGAGGCTAAGCAAATTGAGCATCAGATCAAGATAAAAGACATTGATACTGGTAAGGATGAAATAGATAAATTGATGAAAAAAGTTATCAAAAAGAGAAAAAAGGAGAAAAATATACCCGATGATAACCTGAAGGATAGTTCTAAAGACGAGATTATAAAAAAATATAAAATCCGGAAAAAATATGTGAAGAGGTTCAAGTTGCCGAAAATGCTATATGGGACTGAGATTGCTAATAGTATTCAGCCTTATTTATCAGTTGCCAAGGATGTACTTGATGGAAAAATCAATTCACCGTTTTATTACGAGGCAAAGCAAGTATTCAAGAATTCTTTAAAATCATTCCTATCCGTGGAAGAGTTTAGAAAATTAAATCTAGAAAAGTTTTTGGCTGGCTTCTACGGATTCAAGAGGCAAATGAAAGTTGGTGAAGAGATCATGAAAGCATATTCTACTGAGTTGAAAAAAAGTAAATCACCCACTTTACAATGGTGGGGTATAGAAGATTTTACGAATTACGTCCTTGCACCGGAAGTGCTAGTATCTTTCTGTATCGATGAAATGAAGTTGAACAAAGAGGGTGCAATGAAGGACAAAAGATTGAGAATATATGATCTATTCGAAGACACTACCGAGTTTGGGATACAAGTTTCGGACACGGATCCGCTTGAGTCATGGGAAGTATTGACGGAGAACGACCAATTAGAAGAACTGGGATTAGACCCTAAGAAGTATGGTAGTGCTAATACTCAACATTTCGATAATTGATTGTGTTCCACTTAAAAACATATATTGTGACATCTGTGATCGTCTCCAACGATCGCAGTAAAAATTTTCGCTAACAACCGAACATGAAATTTTGTGAAGAACACATATCTCATGTTTAAACAAGTGCTGTAACGTTCGCCTTCCTGTAAGATCTCATTTGGAAGGACAGAGTAATTCAACTCAATTATTGAAGCAAAGTCAACGATGTCTCAAAAAGCTTGTTATGTGTGTGGTAAGATCGGTCATTTAGCCGAAGATTGTGATTCTGAAAAGTTATGTTACAACTGTAACAAACCTGGTCACGTTCAATCTGAATGTCCAGAACCAAGAACTGTTGAACACAAGCAATGTTACAATTGTGGTGAAACTGGTCATGTCAAGAGCGAATGTACCGTTCAACGTTGTTACAACTGTAACCAAACCGGTCACATTTCAAGAGACTGTCCAGAACCAAGAAAGCCAAGAGAATCTCACAACCGTGGCGGTAGATTTGGTGCTAGCAGACCTGCTATGACTTGTTACAAATGTGGCGAACCAAATCACATGGCCAGAGACTGTACTCAATCTGAATCCAAGTGTTATACTTGTGGTAAGTTTGGTCACATGTCTAGAGACTGTCCAGAAGGTCCAAAGGAAAAGGTTTGTTACAACTGTAAAGAAACCGGTCACATCTCCAGAGAATGTCCAAACTAATAAGTGTGAATGCACTACATCAGTTTATTTTTCACTGTTTTGTCTAAATATTTTTCGCTTATATCTTTAAAAAAATGAGAGAGAGAATAATGTGCATCCTTTTAATTTTTTGTCAATTTTTTGTCTTATTCATTCCATTCTTTTAATATTTTTTTTGAAACCGATTGGTATTTACTTTTTAATGAGTTCTATTAGTACGAGGGAGAAGAAGAGAAGAGTTGAAGGAGTCATTCATAATTTTAATTGCGAATATTGTTAATATCAAATATAATATTTGTGATTTGTATGTATAAAAATATATATGTCTTTATTCTTTTTAAACATTTCTATAAAGTTTGTCTGCCATCTTAACAGTTTTTCCACAGTTGATGGTATCATGCACTCTTACGATATTTGTACCATAGCCAATGCATGAAGTTACCACTGAACCCGTTGCAAAATCTCTATTACATGCTTGAGGTTCATCAATGATGGTTCCGATAAACCTCTTTCTGGATGGACCTAGCAGGATAGGAATATTTTTGAAATTGACAAAGTTCGCAGATGGTGTAATGCAAGAATAGTCTTTTAAAAGTGGAATATTACGAATAACCTGTAAATTTTGTTCTAAGTTCTTAGCAAATCCAAGACCAGGGTCGAGGATCAATCGATCACGAAATATACCAGCATCTTTCGCCAATAAATAGCATTGACTGATTTCTTCCCCAATGGTTCTAATTAAGTTAATTTGGTTATCTTTCAAATCATTGATTCCATGACCGTTGATATAGCTGGTATATTCATTTTCGTCATTCTTTGTACTATAATCTGTTAATGAAGTCATGGTAGATATATTACCTCTAGTATGAGACAAGACATAAGCCGTCTCAGTAGATCCAACAACCTTTAATATTTCAGGTTCAAACTTACCTCCAGATATGTCATTAATGATATCAATGCCGGCGTTGATTGCCTCAGAGGCAACTCTGCTACGATATGTGTCAATAGATAATATGATTCTTTCGTTGGGCAATTCTTTGCATTGTCTGATCAATTTGATAATCGGTATGGTTCTTGCCAACTCTTCCTCTTCTGTGGCTTGAATGGAATTTGGACGCGTGGAACAGCCACCAATATCAATAATTATGGATTCATGCAATTTCAGAACCTCTTTGCATATCTTCTTGATATATGTTAATGTGGTACCAACATTGTCTGGAGAATAGTGTTCTCCTCCATCGGAAAATGAATCTGGGGTAGTATTTAAGATACTCATTACGTACGTTGGTGATGCACTTTCTCTTCGAATTAAATTGGTGATCGGATCACGAATCGTAACAGTTTTAAATTTGAGGAATCTTTCTTGGCTTTTATAATGTGACATGGTTCGCAATCCACTCAATGGAATCACCTTCCACAAGTTGTTTTCATCATTCCCTTTGGAATATATTTCATTCAAATGATTCCAAATTGGTTCTGCCGTAATGGGATGCTCAAAGGTAGGAGGAATCATTTCGCAAAGTGGTTCCAAAACAAAACTTCTCTCCAACATACGGGGATGAGGTATAATCAAATCGGGGTCATTCAACAATACATGTTCATTATCAGCATTTAAATACATTATGATGTCTAAATCCAAAGTACGAGGACCATTATCAAACTCTTTAACTCTTTTCAACTCTTCATACTCTACTTTCTTACACAAGGTCAACAATTCGTGGGGATTCAATAATGTCTTAATCTTGATACAACCATTAATAAAAGTGGATTGATCCTTGAAATACATGGGTTGACTTTCAAAATATGAAGATCTGTCTAATAATTGGACCGTTGTCTTGTCCATGAATAAGCATTTTAAGGCAAAAGAAATATTCGATATTCTGTTACCCAGATTAGAGCCAAATGTTAAGAAAGCAGTGTTGTATCTTTTAGATATATCTGAACTAATTGTTACCTTTCCCGTGGATTGTTCAACGGGTAAATCATATGCTGAATCAGTTCCTGCTTGTGGTAGAAAATTATTCGTGTTGATGACTGGGGAGGACTCTATTTCGTTCGGTGTTCTTGCACAAGAAATACCTACACCGTCAGTTTCAGTGATAGCGTTGTGCTTAATGACAGTAACCTCAATTAACGCTTCGGGTGATTTGACTCCTTGATAAAATGGATCCTGGGATATCAGTTTAATTATGGATTCACCTAATGCCTCTACGGTCTTGAAATTCGCATTTTCTGTATACCTCACCACATTATCAATAATCTTCTTGAATGGGATATCAGTTTGTCTCTCAGTGATCGTTGGTAATTTAATGTTTAACGAAATCTTCTGCTTTTGCAATCTTTCAAAATGGAAGACACCAATTAATGTAAATAATTCCAAATTCTTTATCTTCATATATCTTGTAGCAGCTTTTGATCTGTCTGTATCAACGACAAATGATATATCAGGTGTTCTCAAATGAGCATTTCTCAGTTGGACTCTTAAATTCAAACTATCTACCTGACTATACCTTTGCATGGTAAATGAACTGATAGATTCACTTAAAATACCAGCATTCGACCATTCTTTCTTCGATTGAACCAATTTAGACACTTCACGACACAACACGGCATAATTCAATGAATATTTCAAATCATCAGTGGTACTACTTTCTTTAAAACTAGTTTTCAATTTCATTGATATCAAACAAGACTGTGCTTGTCTCGTATTCCATGAGTCCAACCCAACAATTGTTTTCAGGTTCAGATTTTTCACGATGATTTTATCATTTTTCATTGTATTGGCCATCATTCTCCTTTGAAACCCCTTCTGAACAATTGAGAGAGGGATTTGATTGAAATTTCTAATTAAAGACACCTTGTGAGCTTGTATAAAGTAATCTTACCACTATATAGTTTGGATGTTCGAATATATGATGTGATTCATCTCTCACAGATGTTTCTGCATTCAAAAAAAAAATTTCCAAAGATTCCTCGCTGCGGAAGTCATCGCAAGTTACACAGTTTCTATTCAATTAATACTACAGTGTACCAAAGAGAAGGAGCGGAGATATTTAATATTATTTTTTGCTTCATCAGTACGTGGGTGAAGCTGGTTATATGTTGGTTATTTTCATACTGAGAGAGCTTACTTGTGTCTCAAAATCTGTGAATACTATGATAAAAGCACGGTAATACTTAATTGATTGTTATACTGTTCAATTTAGTACTGAATGGTATTGTGTTCATCAACTTCGAAGAAACATTTTTTTTTTAAATATAATCTAATGCTTCATTTTTTAAATTTCTATTTCTCAGTTATTAAATCTATCTGTATCTTTATTTTTGAATAAAACAAAATTGGGAAATATTACATTTTAATCTATTATTTTAGCAATAATCAGCCATTATGAATAAATTTAGTATTAGCGACAGATTGGATTTCAATTGCCTATCTTTTTCCCATAAGCAACCTAACGAATCATCTTCTCAAAGCCACTCTCTTCAAAAAGTTAACCACGCGAGCAGGGTCCCTCCGCGAAATGGACAGTTAGCTGGAACTGAAATTGGGAACTGGAACTGGAACTGAAACTGTTTTGCAATCAGGACTTCCGCAATTGACACTCAGACAAGTTGGAATAAGCAGATACTTCCTTTTATCATTGGAACTACATAATAAGAAAGAATGACGGAGGGTCATGACAGTACTAAGCCGAAACAATTGAGATTGATTTCAGTGACTTTCAAAGAAGCTTCCTTAGACTCACCATCATTTCGAGCATCGGTAAACTTCTTTCAAACTAGAGTGGAACTATTTGAAGATTGGATTGAAAAAACGACAGATTTTTACGACCATAAGTACAAGGCATCATTCGAAGATTTTCAAAGAGCCAAAGAAACTTTATTGACCCAATTATTACCTTCCCCCGTACTGGTAAGTAATGGTTTTGTTGCTAATCAGACTTTGACTCCACTTCTAATTGATGATTTTAATAAGGATTATTCTGATTTTTCTACTAGAATATTAAAAATTGTATTAAATGATGATGTAGCTCATTCAGCAAATTTATTGGAATTGATGACCACTGCGATTGAACCATATAGGAAGACTAGAAAGAATTTTGAGTATTATCAATCGAAATTTGATTCCATGTTAGCTACCTATCAAAGTGTTCAAACAGTTGCATCAAATGTGAACCTGCAAGCCATTAAAAATGATGCAGTTCAATTATTTGAAATAAGAAAAAATTATTTGCATGCATCATTGGATTTGATAAGCGCTATATCAGTGATGCAGTTGGAACTAGATAGATTTTTAATGGAATCTATGACTCTTTTAAAAGATAAATCTATTTTCACATTTAAAGAATCAGGGAAAAGCATAGATTTAGTGCCATCTTTGAGTGAATATTTGGATGACTATTCCACTTGGGTCGAGAATTCAATGGAAGGTGCTAAGGGACTAAATACTGATATTCAACACGCTAGAAAGCAAATCTTTGACTATACATTGAAACAAATTACGCCTTCGAACAATTTGGAAGATTACAATGTGAAATCTGTACGGTCTGCAAATATTATCAATGTACAAGATTTGAAAACTCCGACAACCTCTCCTGAAAAAGCAGGTTGGCTTTTCATGAAGACGCAGGTGGGGAAACCAGGGAGAACTATATGGGTGAGAAGATGGTGTTTCGTGACGAATTCCGTATTTGGTCTCTTCTTGTTGTCCCCATCAAAAACATATGTCGAAGAAACTGATAAATTTGGTGTCTTACTAACGAATATTCGTTATGCCCCTGATGAAGAACGTAAATTTTGTTTTGAAGTTCGTATCCTCCGAAATAAAGCCATTGAAGCAAACGGCCATCCTGCAAAAGATATATCATTAGTATTTCAAGCAGATAGTCTAGTAGAATTGAAATCCTGGTTGACAGTATTTGAAGCTTCTAAAAAGTATGCCCTATCTTTAGACAACAAATATTTCCAACATGAAATGGCATTTAGAAGGTTTTCACCAAAATTTTTCGAATTTGCTTCTAGTACCACCACCACTGTAGACCAACAAATCACAACATTCGATCAATACTCTACGTCATTAACTGATTCATTAGATTATTCATTTTCTGAATATGAAATCCTTTCTTTGACAAACTTGAAATTGTTCCAATTTCAAATGGTGATAACCCCGATGTGCACTAAGATGACTCAATTAGCCATTTTATCAAATCATTTTACCAAAGGTTCGTGGTTCCCCAATGCAATCCTTGCAAATGTTTGGGGTGTAACAAACTGGACTGAATATTCTGTCTTTTTAGACTCCGATCTAAAACCACTTTCAGCATTGGGCAAATCACAAAAGACATTAAATTCCTTAAATTCTACCGTATATCCAAATTTTTACTCTAATGACTTGAAGATTACAGATTTACAATTCAAGAATCTTTTCTTTTCTATTGACCAAAGGTTATTTTCTCAAGCATCGGAATTTGTTCTTTTTAAATTCGATACCTTTTGGAACCCAAATAAAAGACAGCGCTTCTTTTCTACATGTTTTATTACAAATGAATACATATACTATTACATGAATTCTATGGGGTTCATCTGCTTGAACAGAATCCTCTTAAGTGATATAGTTTCTGTGGAAATAGACAAATCTTCAAAGAACCTTATCAAGATATTTGATATAAGAGGTATTCAATTGAAATCATATGTCCTGTTTTCGGATCGTAGGGGTATTGTAAATAAGATGCAGTATTTATTAGAGAATAAAGCTTCTGAGAGCCCCGAGGGAATGGAAGCTATATTGAAGAAATTTGCCAAGATTGACAAGGATTTACAAGAGACAAGGCAGTCCGAAAGGATTGCTCTAGAACGAGGTAACCTGGTATCTTCTAATACTGGTTCATTAACTGCAAATTTAAATAAATCCATACTAGAGACCAGTTTTTGGAATATTGATGCTCCGACTAATGAACTTGTTACAAGATTGAAAAACTTTGAAAAAGAATACACTATCAATTATAAGCACGATTATGATATTCCTGCTAAAGGATTAATGCATATCTTATTTGGTGATAGATCAGAGGCGTTCCCACGTTCTTTGTTTTTAGCTCATAAGAATAGTAAGAAAAACATATGTTGGAGTTGGAGAAAAGAAAACGCTGACGGTGGCAATGTTAATACAACACAATTAGTACGTACTGTCCAATTCGAATTGAATAAAACTGATAGCTTTATCAACGATAAGAAACTTAATCAATCCGATAAATTTGAAATTTTGAAAGTGAAACAAAGAGTAGTAAAAATGATTGAGAATAAATATTATGAGGTAGATATGGATCCTCTAGTGATCAAAGTTCCCTGTTGCCATTTACTAAGAGTGAGAAGTAAATATATTATTATGGAATCCCTCGATATTAATGACAATTCAAAAACAAATGTTGAGGCACCAACTAAAGGTTCTTTATTACATCTGTACTATAAAATTGATTTTATTGATCCTAAGAATGGGGAAGCTGTGAAATCCATTAACATGTTTGAAAAATTACAGGAAGGATGGATTCTTCAATTTGCAAATACAGAATATCTTTTAATAAGAAAAGTAATAAGATTCTATTTAGAAAGAATTGGAAGACATGGTAAAGTGATCAAGGCAATTAAAATTTGTGGTCTTCTTGGCGTTGTCGAATCTGATGAAACAAAGAAACAACTTGAAGATGTTGAAAATGACAAAAAAAGTAAAAAGAATATCTACGATGTTAGATATTCAGCTTTGATCCTTATTAAAATCTTCATCAAGTTATTTATTTATCGAATAATGAATATCTTATTCATTAGTGTAAGATTATTTTATTCCATCATTGTTCAATTATATCAAAAGATAAAAGATATTAACAAAATTCTACTACTTGGTTTGGTTATTTCTGTAATTTTTAATGTTTTCCTTTCAGGCAAGACTGTGCTGTCATATTGGTCGGTTAGAAGGGCAGAGAATATTTTTGAAGAATTCATGCAAGATGCTCACAAGGGTACCATGCAAAGGGCTATCTCCATCAATGATCTTGATTTATTAACCAACAAATTAACTACAGAAAATGATAATTTGGCATTCAAGAAGTTTGATGAGCAAGATGAAGCTAAGGATGTTCAATACAGAGAAACTCGTCAAGAGTTGGCGTTAAGAAGAAATGAATTATTAGTAGAGTTAAGAATACTGCAGAATATGGAAAGAGAAGTTGTTCAAGGTAACTACAGGAAGTTCTTAATCCAAGAAATTGATAGTTGTAATACGGTGAAGAGTGATATGAACGATATATGGACTAATGATACACTATTACAAAAATACTGCCACAATTGTAGAACAGAATTTGAAAGATTAGGTACATTACTACTCTAGTGACCTATAATAGTTATCTTACATAGATTTTGAATATGCCATACAATATAATATAAAAATTATGTCGATTACTGTGTATTCATCTTGGCTAAAACCAATGCCCTAAATCCTATAGAATGATTCACTTCGCCGGGTAAAATATATTGCCCAAAAAAAAAAGTTTTGAAAATTATAAAAAGCGGACATTCATATCTACTTATTGTCATTATCGAGATTGATAAAACGTTTATCTTACAATTGTTCAAAGTGGAAGGATCGATACAAAAATAGATTTCGAACTATGTTGAAGAAAGAGATTGTGCTAAAGGTAAGGATACTTTTATCTTTTTTGGAACTATTGCAATCTATTTTCATTTAAATTTCTATACCATCGGGTCCGTTTGTTTTATGATGACAACTATCTCAGCTCACTCAGATCTAAGTATGATTGATAAATATTTTTTCCAACATTCATCAAATTGCCTGAACAAGCAAACGACCTCGTAATTTCTCGAAGAGAGTATCTAGCACCAACCTCATCTTGCAAATGTAGTTGCCCTTAGAAGCCATTAAAGTTGTGTTAACAATCGGAATTATACTCCAAAAGGCGTGATCATTGGATTGTAGGAATAGGAATAATAGATAGACCTTTTTAATATATGATCTTGGGACCATTTATGATCCAATATATATACTGTCGTATTCCATGATCTTTTCAGACTGAGGTGTCGCAGCACCCTCTATAATCCAAGAATTGTTAGAGTATAAATAAATTGTTATTAATCAACGAACCAATACCAATTACTATTACAGTATAATCAGTATCTGTAGTAAGATAGAGATATATTATTGCTTGTAACAAAATTAAATTTCTTGTTATTTCAACCGAGGAAACCAAATCTACACCGATTTCTAAAAACAGTCTTGGGGAGAAGAGCAAAATACACTGAGGAGGATATAATTCAATAAAGAATGCAGAAGGAAATATCTTTTCAGAAAACCTTAGAATTTAATACTTTATGGTTCAATGTATAAGTAATTACGATAACAAAAATATCTGCATAGTAAACAAACAAAGAGTATGTTGATCAAAAAGTTTTGCAACTTATGAAAGGTATAGAAGGAAAATATGAAAACTCTATTGAGAGATAGTCAGTAGCGTTGCAAAATATTAAAGTCTTCGTAACTATTTTCTTTCAGTTTTTTCCAAGTATTATTTCTACCAAATATTCCAAAATGAAAATAATAGATCCATTTTGCCTTTGGTCGTCGAAAACGCTTTAAAGAGGAGGTTTCAGAAACAATTGTGCATCACCGTTAACCAGAAAGGATAGCCCCCTGTCTAGACTAAATGAAATTATACTTTCTGATTTGAGATCTTTTTGATAATAATTTTTTTTTGCTGGCATAATGTCACATGATTTGAGTCTATAATAGTTACCCTCTGCTAACTTAGACAAGTCAATTCAATACCAATTGAATTGTTAAGATGATTTGAGTTAAATGTGAAGGCTATCTGGAAAAGAGAATGTGGCATCCAGGATAAATTAATCTCCTAAGCTAAAATAGCGTTCACAAACGGTCAATGGCAGACATTACAGCGGCAATTGAATCAATAATAGGCGATAAGCATGCTTTAATTCACTCCATTGAGCAAAACCTTGAGAGAAACAAATCAAACGATATGGTAACCTCCCAATCGCTTGATACCGTTGAACAATCTGATAGATCACAACTTTTAATGAAAGACGATCAATTATCTTCTCAATTGCACGATTTAAATAATTTGAAAGTTCTCTCCGGTTTGTTAATGGAATTCAAGACGAACTTTGATTTATTGGAATTGGAAAATTGTTTTTACTCTCTTCAATCTATTAGGAAGAGAATTAATGGTGATAATAATATGGCATTTTCCAAGCAAAGTTTTTGTTTCCAAAAATCTGTGATAGTACATGTGGATAATATGCACTCTGAATTAATTGATAAGATATTCGAAATCATTACCACCAAATTTTGGCAAATCACAGATGACTCTATCACATTCAATTCGAGGATCAAGTGTGGCTCAGATCAGGTGGGTATAGAATATGAAATGTTTACTGACTTTGTGAAACAGAAGTATTTTCCTCAGAATATGTTGGACTCACAATTATGGATAATTGCTGGTATGGACACGAATGATCTACGGGAAAATGTAAGAAGTAAACTTCAGATTCTTATAAGAGATTTTATTCATCTATTTTTAGTCATCAATATGATAAAGAATACGATCTTTACGGAAGGGAAAATGTTTGTTTATACTCCAGGGAAGTTATCAATTAAAAAAGTATTAAAATCGGATCCTCAAACATTACTGCGAGAAACTCTGACTAGTTTTATCTCATTGACCAATTTTTTGAAAGAAACTTTAGTGGTTACAGATTGTATTACTCTTTTGGAGCGGTTAGGAAACACAATAACTAGTGAATTAACCAAAGTGGTAAAACAAAATGTGTCTGTAATACTAGATGAAAATGTGGGTTTAAAAAATCAAATAATAGAAGTTAATGAACTCTTAATTGAGTTGTCCGAGTATACTGATGGTGCATGGAAATACACTGGGGAGGAGATATTCGATATGCTAAACAATAAACAAATATATTTTAATTTGCTTCTAGACCGAAAATTTAATGAAGCTTTGGAACACATAAGAGACAATATCAAGAACGATACACAGATATTTGAAAAGAAGCCTATTTCGACAAGAAGACATAGTACAGCCAACTCAGAGAACTTTAAAAATCGAATAACTTTTAACAAATCTGAGACCAGTCATGAAAGTAGAGAAGTTAGTGATTGGAAGTGGGAAGAAGGTGATGATAATGATGATGATAATACGTGTAACGATGGAACCGGTATTGAGCTCGAAAATATTGGACTCGATGAGAAGAAGTCTAACAAAGATGATGACGAAGATGATGACGATGGCTGGGATGCCCATTGGGATCTTGGTGATGATATTCCTGATATAGATCCCCCTAAGGAAGCTGCAGTTTCTGTTGAAGAATCAAGTATTGAAATAACGAGATTACCAAGTTTATTCAAATCTTCATTGGAATTGTTGAAAAGATTATGCGATGAAATGGACCAATCGAAGATTGACACGCAATACTACAATTATAAGTTTAATGTATTACAAAGTACATTTGTTGCCATATGTGGTTGTCATTTCAAAGAAAAATGGTGGTTATTATACAATGATTTGAACTACATCGTTTATGAAAACCCTTCATTGCAAAGAATTGAAGAACTTGCACAAAATTACTTAAGAATGGAAATTGCCCTAAAGGAGAAGTACGTTTCGCAATTGATAGAACAACAATTGAATATTTTATTAGTGGATGAAAATAATGTTTCCTGGCACCTAATCACAAAACAATTAGTTCCTTTTATCCAAAATGAGATAATTAATCCATTAATTAAGATTGATCGTAATGAAAGTGAAAAGAATTTACTCCAAATATTAAATTTTATATACTTTACGTGCTCTGTTGATGCTATTTTAACCTGGAAAATTATTTCAGAAAAGAATTCTGAAAACTTGGGTGAATTGTTTACTATCTTACTACGAGAATCTGATATTCCATCATTATCAGAGTTACCTAAATATAGAGAACTTCGAGAAAAATTTTCTACTATTGGTAAATTCTTACCAATGCATCTGAAGCAGATCATGGAATTGTTTTATGATGGTGATTTTTATCTTTTCACCACCGAAGAAATCGTTCAGTGGTTAAGACTACTATTTGCTGATACGCCATTGAGAAGAGATGCTATTGATGACATATATGAGATTAGAAACACTAATATAGAAGATTAAATAATATTGTACAGCATTATGTCAAAAATATTTATTGCTTTCTCTTAGTATCTTAATATCTTGATATGTTTGGTTGTTTGTTTTTAACGTTACTTATTAGTATAAAATTCATTCAAAGAAGTAGACTTTGCAAATTAAAAATATATATTTTTGAGAATAGAGTTACAGAAATGCGTACGAAGAAACCATGCTTGTCCTCATGATTTTAGTAATAATGGACGACGTGAAATTAGTATACAATGATTAAAGTGATATGTATACCTTTTGTTTCAAACATGTAGTTCTTCTACATTCTCATCTTCGGTCTTAATGTTTCTCCTTGATGCAGGTACCCAGTTTGATGAGCTCCAAGGTAGGATACCTTCTTCATACATTTCATTAATTTCTTCCAATGTCAACCCTTTAGTTTCACAAACAAAGAAGAATACAAAAAAGTATGCACCTATTAAACAAACGAAAAAAACGAACCCATAATTGAAATGGATTGCTGATACGATAAATGGAGTACAGAACCCAATGACAAAATTACAAATCCAGTTTGCTGCCACAGCAACAGACATGGCTCTTTGTTTAATACGGATTGGGTATAATTCAGCTGTGATCAAGAAAGTGATTGGACCCCAACTTAGGGCAAAGCAAAAGATGAATAGACACACAAAGACAATCATGGCATTACCTGCACTTTTTGATGATGGTTGATCCATACCATTAGGATACAAGCTAGTGATACCGACACATGTATAGATTAAGAAGCAGGCAGCCATACATGCAGAACCATACAATAAGGACTTTCTACGGCCAAATTTGTCGACTGACCATAGGGCAATGAAAGTGGATGCAAAGTCAATGACACCTAACACGATAGATGTGACGAAGGAATCGTTTATACCCACTGCTTTGAATATTGTGGTACCGTAATAAAAGAAATAATTGCAACCTGTTAACTGTTGACATGACATGGCAATAATGCCCATTAGAACACGTTTGAAAATCTTGTTTTTCATTGAGAACAATTCACCCCATGTGGCATTACCTGCAAATCTTTGTAATTGGACAGCAGCACTAATAGTATCTAATTCGTTCAAGACCAATGGATCATCCACGGTAGTCGTATTTGATCTGGCTAAAGAACGTTTAGCATCATCAAATTTACCCTTTTCAATCAAATATCTTGGTGATTCTGGTACTAAAAGCATACCTACGATCATGAGCAAAGCCCATGCGAAACCTAACCCTAATGGCATTCTCCATTGTACAGAGTTACTATAATTTTTTGCACCAAAGTTGGTACAGTAACCTAAAAAGATACCACCAGTAAGTAATAATTGATAAAATGCTACACACATACCTCTCAAATGCTTAGGAGCAATTTCAGAGATAAACGTGGGGGATAACACGGCAATACCACCAACACCTAGACCAGAAATAATTCTTCCAACAAAATATTGTACCCAACTAGTGGATGCTGCAATTTGAATGATCACACCGATAACATATACAGATACAACACACATTAGCCCCATCTTACGACCGTAGAAATCACCTAATCTACCAAGCACAATCCCACCAACGGCACATCCTAAGTTGAAAGTGGCGATGATTAACCCAGTTCTCACATTGGATAAGAATGGTTCACCATTACTGTCAGTTTGACCAAATCGTTTCCTGAAATCAGTTTGAGCAACGAAACCAGAAATGGTACCGATATCCCAGCCGAAGATGAACCCACCGAATGCAATCATTAAACATGAGCAGATGACTCTGAAATAAGCCGACAGCGGTCTTGTTGTGGTGATGATCGGATCATTACTATATTGTAACGTTTTAGTTTGATTAATTGTTGCAGAAGTGGACGAACTTAGTTGTTCCGTGGAAGCAGTACCAACAGCCTTAATAGTTTCAGACATATAAATTTGTAGGGATGTTTTATTCTTTTCCTATTGACATTGAACTCCAAGGACAGGAATAAAATATGAATAAAGCTCCGTTTTCAATAATAAAAGAAGATTATACGTATGTGATTAATAAATAGTCAAATGATAATTTGACTCTTTCTCATCGCTAAAATTTTTTCCTATCTTCATTTTTTTTTAAATTGGCAATGCGAAGAGGAGAGCGGCTGGATCAAAGAGCACGTCTGGCACAGAACAGAGAGCAAGAGAGACACGAGGTAGGTGCTGTCTTGGGGAGATGTAGAACTTTTACAATGTTTGTAGATATGCGATATCATCATATATATACCTGTTTGAACTGTTATGGTTAGTGATATACTTATGCTTTAATGAGACTTTTAAAAGAAAGGTTCATCAAATCACTTGATACGTGCACAGTGTCACAAAATATCAATATATTGAATATTGTAAGTATTCTATAAGAAGAAAGGTAGTAGCTTCCGACTCTGTTTCTGAGCATCTAATGAGAGTAATCAACAATGAAAAAGGGTATGACTTGAGAGAAGAACATAATTGTGAAAGATGAGCTTAGAATTTTGCGTTCTTTCCCGGTGAGAGGTCTTCTTACGACAGTTCTGTTATCGTATTTTTATCCTTGCGGTATTATTTTTCTTATTGGTTTGTTTTTAGAGTGAACGCACTTCCATAGTGAATGGCATTATTATGTTGTGGTGCGGGGTTAATCAATGGTTTACATTATTCATCGCATTCTATGCTACAAACTACTCAGTTATTGTATTCAACGACTCAATTAGGTGTGCTTCAAAAGACTGGGTTATGTGTAGCATGTTAAAAAATGATCCATATCAGGATGTCAGATGTTTAGGTAAGATTATTTGTGTATTTTCTGTTATAACGAGTAATAATTGGGGCTGTTATAAGCGGGTATGTTGAACAACAATCAAAGAATTCCTGTATCCTTTTTAACCAGCTGAATTGAAAAATTTAGTTGTTTATTTTTGTTGCTTCTTGAATCTTGGTGTCTTTCACTTTTAATTATTGTCTGGAGTGTTGAAATATACAAAATGCATCCATATTGAGAATATGTTAAATTCAAAAGAAGTCTATGTCTAGAATCTCATTTGGAGAAGAATTTGTATGCAAAAGCAGATTAATACCAAATAAATAAAATAATATAGTAAAAGTTCTTATACTCGACAAAAAATAGATAAACTCCGAGCTAAAGCGAAGAAAATCAGGTGCAACTCTCTGGGAATCACTCTTATATAAACTACATCTTTCACGTTCCACAATCTTGCTATCCATTTTCACAAGTAAGGAATACACTAATTTAAAATGTCTGAAGAAAATCATTATCAATTCAATGTAGTAATGACATGTTCAGCATGTTCAGGGGCCATAGATAAAGTTCTTACACGTTTGAAGCCAGACGTTTCCAAAATCGATATCTCCTTGCCAAATCAGACAGTAGATGTTGTTACTACACTACCATATGAAACCATACTAGAAAAGATTAAGAAGACAGGGAAGGAAGTGAAGGATGGTAAGCAGGTATAATATATAGTGTACTTTTTTGTTTTTTTCAACTATCTAAGTCTATTTACGGCATAATACATTAATAGTAAATCATATAATATTATTCTTTCAGTGTTTGTTTATTATTATGAAATGCCCAAATGATTAAAAAACACGATAGGTGGAGCATTGAATGTTCTCCACAATGTTACGTAGCAAAGTAAAGCACCGAACAGGATTATTAATTGTCTGTAACGTACTCTATTTTAACACACAGTTTGATAAACCAAATGTTCAACCTCTTTCCTGGTGCCATCGTACAAACAAATGTAGTGAAGCGTTCATGGTGCTTCCCTCTCCCAGTAAGAAACACTAGGTATCTTTAGAACCCATCAGCTTTAGTGGGAAGCTTACTGTCTAAAACAAGATACATCGAAAATAAAATGATATTCCGCAATGAATTGGATTCACTGCATATCTTCACCTCATGTCATTTAAAGATTTTTATCACTCCTCGACCATTTTACGGTAATCATCGTTATATGCTTTTTGTCATTCATTACTGTTGATGCGCCCTGTTCTTGCAGAAGTGAAAAATTTAGCGATGCCTTCATAGGATTACTAAGATACATATATGATCATATAATCTCACAATAAATTATATCATAGACTTTTAGGAAACAGGCAAGAAAATGGATATATTTGACAATTTATTGAATTTGGAGGAACAATTTTACGAAGAAGGTTGGGAAGAAGGTCACAATGAAAATTTAAAAAGCAATTTTCTGGAGGGAAAACAATTTGGCTTACAAGTTGGCTTTCAAAGATTCGTACTACTTGGTCAAATGATTGGCTTTTGTGATATGTTAGATTCGTTACATTTGGATAATAATAATTTGAATAAGAACGTGGAATCTATTAGAGAGCTGATTCGGTCTATTGGGATGAGTAATAACGATGAAGATGTCGAAAATCTGGAAAGGACTCTAGTGAAATTGAAAAATAAATTTAGGACAATATTGATTGCCGTTAATAGACTGACGAAACAAGATAAAAAGAGGACAATTAATTTTGATGAATTTGAAGATCTGTCAAGAATGATCGCTGGAGAAATGAAGGGGTTTGTGGAGGACGAAGATGTCAGCGAGGCAAAGACCACTCAAGATCAAGCTCAATCTTGGTAAGATCAGATCGGTTTTATTGATCTCTGACAAAGTGGTAAGGCAGTTGCGATGGATAGTTCGAGAATGTTCTCTTCTCCTACATGTTCATCATTGTATCAGCGATGATGTAATGCGCAGTATATGGTGAACCTTTAAAGTCATTATCATCACATATATTTATTCAACGATTTGCACATATTTTCTAACTGTCAAGTTGTATAAAATTAGTAAATCAAGGGATCTGCAAATAAATTAGTTAACCCGTGATATTTTTAAGTATTACTTCATTAAATATTATCATCAATTACATGCTTCTATAATTTCAACCGTCTATGGTTTTTTATCAATGCTAAATGTTTTATATACACACATTCATCCTCTTGAAAATTCCGATATAGCATTATCTAGGAGCTCAAATTCGTAGTAAGTGGCAACCTGTTTGTAAACCTCCACTTTCTTAACCATGGAATCTTGAGATACGATACCCCGCCATGCACCAGAACATTGACAATGCACACTCATATACTCTTGTTTGATCTTACGACACTTGGAACAACACAAGTCTTGAGTCAAATAAGATTCAACCTCACTGTACAATTTTTGAATTAGATGCTCTTGTAATAACAGTTTATTAAACTTTCTATGACATTTTTCACAATTGAAAATAGTTTCTGAATCAGATTTACAGAAATCCAAATCGGAAAAATGAGAACAATATTCACATAGGAATCCCGTAATGGCTAAACTTCTACTTGGATCTTTGAATTCTGAGATCTTGGCAAACTCTTTAATATCTAAGATGTTTAACAGCTCCCTTCTCAATTCACGAACTTCAAGTGTGGTCCTTTTCGATAATAACATAACTTCACATAATGATTTGATCAATTCAAGAAGTGGATTCTTCATTGGTAAATGTGAGCCTGGTATTGTTGGGAAGGCGTAATCAGCTTCGTATTCGGGATCTAAGATAAATTCTTGTTGATTTTTAAACAGCTTCCTGATTCTCTTAATTAATGGTTTTGCAAAATAGTCGGTGAATTTTGATAAAGGCGATTCGTCATCATCTTTTTGATTTGTCCCCTTAATGGGTAGCAATTGTGTCGCTCTTTGAGTACCAGTGTTCACTTCCAAATACGTCTCTTTCGTCTTAACCATACTATCTAGAATAATCATCATCCAATCATCATATTCTGGTTGGAAAATTGTTGGCAAAAACTTCTTAATTTGCCAATGGGAATAAGCTTGTAAATCTTGTTTATCCTTCTCCTCAATCTCTAAACATGCTATACCGCTGAAATTATATTTATTCATCCAAATTAAGATATCCCAGTATCTGACGATATTCAAATCCAAATAACTAAACATTGGCGTTGTCCTAATTGCTTTAATCATATAATTACTGTATGCATAACAGTTTTCAGGGGAAAATTTACTAGTCTTAACTAGAAGTTTATTTCTATCTGCATAAATCACATTAGAACCCAAAGAATTAAACTCATTCATCAATTGCAACAATGATTTTTTCGTCAAATTTTGAATATGATATCTAAGAGAACCGTCAAACAATCTAGAAGTTGGGTTTTGAGACCATGCAACAAATGAATTTACCAATAAATCTGCTGTTGAATTTTCTTTCAAAGCTTGGTCCCACCATTCCTTCAGCAAATTTCTTAATACTGATAAAGCAGCTCCAGAAAAGGCATCTTCTACAAAGGCAACGTTGTCATTGCCACTACTACTTTCACTTAACAATCCAGATGTGCTAGTAGTGGCTAAATCACTGCCTTCCGCTTCATTAATTAAAGTTGATGCTAAAACTGTATTAACCGTGAAATTACCGATTTCAATTTCCAGGACAGCATTGTCATAAACATTGGGTTGATTTAATTCTGGGAATGATAGGTCATTCATCATATCAGAGGTACTAAGGTCGAAATCTTTTTGAACACCACCGTGATCAGGTAAGGGAATGGTTTCATTCCACCATAAGACTATACCGTCATTTTTGAGTCTTCTTGCATATATGATGTCAATAATATAACTCATATTATCAAGATTTAGATTACCAATTGGAATATTACTGAACTGTGATAGTGTAATCAAATGTGATACCCAGGAACCGCATGAAAGAACATGGTTCACTATTTTTCGAATTAGAGTGGGTTGCCATTTTAATTGTGGGAGAGTCAACTCATTTACTGCAAGTTCAACAACGGGGATCTGGTTCAGATATCTAACCGATTTCATGATTTTTTTAGAATAAGGAGATTGTAAGAGAAGCAAAAATTGTTGGCCCTTCTCTTCTTTGATCTTACCAATATCTTGCGATAGAGTTTTGTAAAGTTTAGTTATGTCTTCGAAATACTTGAACTCAAACTGTACCTCCTCTTTAGTATCAACCAGATGTGAGAATTTTCTAGTTTTATCAAATCTTGTTTTGTATAGCTCAGAATACACTTGCGCCATCATTGACTGATTAAGTTCCTGCGCTTGGGTGGCTGGTTTAAGAATTAATATGATAATAGTATTTTCCCATGGTTTGAAGATTACGAAGAATTCATAATTTATATTTGTCGTAAAATGCAGTAGGCAACCAATCGAAAGACGGAAACGCTGTAAATATCTTTCGTTATCTGTACCACGAAGGTTTTTCATATCAAACCCATTTTGAATACCTTTCCCTAAAGAACCAACAGCATTTGTTTGAAACCCTATAGAAGAACCCAAGTCCATAATAGCCCTTTGTTCTGCGGGAATATTACTTTCAAATATACCCAAAACATTTGTATCATTTAAAATACTACCAATATTCTCCATCTCCTCTACATAACTTGATTCTGGTAAAGTAAGTTTGAATAAATTATTTGTTTTGACATTGTTTAATTTAGAAACGTTCGGTAGAACAGAATTAGATTTTTCTATTTGGCAATGTTTAATCTTTCCAGCAGGCAAAGTATCAGTTTTGAATTTCATATAAATTGTTTTTGGAACTTTAATGTTGATTGTTTGAATTCTTCCATCTATTACAGCATAGGCATCTAAGATACCTGGTTGGCCAGAGTCCTTGTATTGTATAATTTCCCATGTAGAATTAGCATATGTTTCTGCCTGTTTTCTTATCATATTACCAAATGCACTTCTCTCCGTTGATTTGGAACCACTACCGAACAATTGTGCTCTACGTTTTCTATCTCTGGCCTGAATTTTCCATTTTATCTTTGCATATTGCAGCCAGGCGGTATAATCTTCTTCCATAGATGGTTTTTCAGATGGTAATACTAAAGTTTCTTCATCTAGACTGTTTTGGTTTCTTTTTCTCTTACTTTTTCCTTTATTTTGTTTTGATGTAGCTCTAGCAACTCTAATGAGACGTTCGTCATCCTCGTCTTGATTTTTGAAAAGATCTTCTATATCCTTTATTCGGCCTTGCTTAGGTACAGTATCAGTCTTAGTAAAAAACTTATTTAATGAAGTCTGTTTAAACTTGTCATCTTTGATGGCAATTTTCTTCTTCAACCAATCTGGATGTTCAACTCTGGGAACAGGATTAATGACATCCTGTAAAGCTGCTGGTATTGTAATAATTTTCTGGATGGTAGATGCTAATCGTTCTCTATAATAGTTCCAATCAATAATTGTTCTGATATCAAAATCTTCCAGCGTACCATCCAAAGTCCAACGCCTCAAAAAGCTTCTCTTGATACTGATATCTGTTGAAAAAATAGCCACAGGAATGGCACGTTCTGTGACGGGGGCATTGAATGGCTTGGTGCTGATAATATATTTACATTGTAAACCCTTATCTTTCACCATATCTTCACCTAGAAACTCACCTAATCTCTTTGCAGTGGTTATAGATGTTGATTTCTGACCTTCATACTCTTTCAAAGTTTTAGACATACTTCTGTTCTCACAAATTAGAGCAATTAAATCTTCATCTTCGAGCATTGCACCTTTAGTGTCTAAAACATCCAACCATCTATTAGCAACATTTGCAACTGCACCATAACATGTTGCTAAACTATCACCTTCAAGAAATACTTTGAAAATATCGCTTTGGAAGTTCTTGATCAGTTGCAATTCACCACGTCTCTTCAATTCAAACCCCTTCAATTCGGCAAGAGAACCGTCATTATTGAAAACTGCATATCTTTTCTTAATACCTTTACCCTCCTCTTTCGAGGTTGGCAAAATCATAGCTTTATAAGGACCATCGACTTCAAAAAAGATAGAATTTTCACTGTGTGTTTCGTATCTATGCTTTGTTGAGTCTACCAAAGTTTGATATTGATGATTCGTAAATTGTTGGTGGACCTTATAATTTAACATCGAGCATGGATATGATAAGAACAACTTTTTACCGTTAGAAAGCTTGAAAAAATATGTATCTGGGAAGGATTTGGGAAGAATACACCATATACCATCAGTATCTAATTCTAGTGGTCTACCAACTCTTTCAACTATTGATCTGGCCATTTGAATAATAGTTGCACCTGTCAGACATGTTATACCTGCCATTTCCATGGAGTACCAACGTGAACCTTTTCTCATAACATAACCATAGAAAGAATTCAGGATAACCTTATGCGCTAATTGAAGCGAATCATATAACACAACCATTTTCTTTGCTTCATCTTTGGCATGTTTATCAGAAGAATCAATGGCCTTGATCTTGCCTTTCCACGTCTTTGCTAAACCTTTAAACTCATATCTTCTATCACGGAACCCACGAACAGTGTCAACATAGAATGGATTTTCTCTTTGACAAACGATTGCCTCTCTTTCCACAGTTTCAGATACTTTTACCTTATGATAGACTTTCTTGGAATATTCAGTAAGTCTCTTTTTAATATGTACAACTTGTTCTGAGTAACTTAGTTCATCAAATGTTAGGTACTGTTTTTTAGAAAATTTATTTTTGTTAGGAAATATTTCATTTTGTAATGCTCTTTTGATCATATTATATTCGTCCATCTTGGTTGGGTAGAATTCACCTCTCCATGCCCATTTCAATTTTCTTGCGCATGTCTTTCCAGGTCTGTTAAAATCACAACTAGCGCAATCTCGTTCAGTCTTAATACTATCTGGCTGCAATCTGTTTGTAGTCATAATATTCGGATACATTGATGCGACATCCACATGATAAATTAAAGGTTTTTCATTCCTCTTTGGATTATTTTTCAATTCCAATAACTTTTCTGTAATATCATCTTTAATTTCATCAAAGTTGATGACATCATCGAAGTTGGCCTTATTTTCAGTTTCAATACAAAATTTTAAAGCATGTGGTAAGTCTTCTAGCAATTCGTCGATTACTGTAGGGTCCACTTTAAACTTAGTATCAATATCACTTCTGAATACACCTGCCTCCAGAGATTCAACATGACCACCGACATATGTTTCTGATTCTAATAAATGGCCATCATAAAATCTCTCGATTGGATCAGTGTGTTTATTCGGTAGTAAGATTTCGCCTTTATAAGCTTGCACCATTAATAACATTTCACATAAAGTACCTGTACCCTTTCTTAGGACTTCATCTGGGTTTAAAGGAATAATAGTACAAAGAGAGAAAATGAACGGATGGACATATTTCATATATAAATAATACGTGGCTACTGCATCAGAGACAGAATATTCAGATAAATGTTGTGGTTTTTCGTATGCGTAGGGAGTCATTAATTCTGGATCTAATTCAATTGGATTATACCCCAATTTAGCTTGTGTAACGGCTTTCAAACCTTGAGAACCTTGTGGTAGATAAGAATCACGTTTCACCCAACGATAACAATCCATATGACAACAGTAAGATGACTTATATTCACCTTCTGTGTCAGGGGCAAATCCAATTTCATCAAACATATTCAAGCCATGTATCTTTGCTCTTGTTTCCACAAAAGGCCAATCGAAAAAATCACCATTGAAAGTGGAGATTACTGTAGGTCGTACGTCTCTAATGTGTTCAAAAAATCTTTCTAATAGTGCCTTTTCATCTATTTCGTTAAATATTGTAAATTGTCCCTCATATTCAGGTTTTGGAGTATATTCAAAATCTTCAATATCTTCTGATATAATCTCTCTATTCGTAATTAGAAACCCTTCTCCGTCAATCATATAAGAAATCATCATCACTTGATCAACTGCAGAGTCTGGGAATTTCAATGGGGCCTTTGTTGTTTCAATATCGAAGGCTAACACTACAGGATCTGCGAAGGCAACTTTCTCTGTGTATTCCAAGAATCCCGCAGTTGTCACTTTATACCATTTACCTATACGGATATCCTTATCGATGGAGACACGAACGTGATATGGGACATCATATTCTCTGATGTCTTCTATAAATTGTTTGGCATCAGCTATGGACGGTGTTACATCATTATTGTTACCATTATTATTAGTATTGTTTCTGTTTCTATCATAAACATTTCTCTGTAGTTTATTATTTTCGTTGTCCAATAGTATAGGTCTCAATAATTTTCTTGCCTCAAATAATTGATTTGAATTAACAAACTCCAGCTTAATCAATGTTTTCTTAAGCCCAAGTAAATGATTGTCCATAGATAAATCATCCTTCAAGATCACTGAGCAACATTTTAAGCATGTCTCTAAATATTTCTTTATGAATTCTTCCACGTCATTAATCATTGAATCGTCAGAACAAGAAATGAAAAAATATGGATCATAGGTAACAGTAGATTTAAAACTCCCCCCTTCTTCATCTAGAAAATAATAATCCACACCAGCGATGCCACCTGATAAGCTTCCCTCCATTTTACCATTACTTGGCTTCGTTGTAGTTCCGGAAATGGTATCCTGTGATATAATAGTTGGATGCATATTCAATAACCAACCCAATCTCCCGGGGACCGATTCTAAATGTTCTAAATCTATTATCCCATTGAATTGAGGAGGTGTGTATCTTTCAAACCCCATCATCGTGTCTATATCATCTACTCTCGAGGCTTGCATTAGTTGCTGTGCGGTTAATGCATATTGGTTTGATATGGAATTAGATGAGTTGGGACGAGCGTACCTTGCGGTTGAAGAACCCTTGTTTTTGTTCTTCCCAAACATGATGGAATTCTCTTGATAAACTAGAATACAGCAGTTGCCTTGACCAACTTGGGGACTTGAACCTTATGGGTTTCAAATGCTTTGTTAATATTGAAAAATTGCTATTAGATTTGAGTATATTTACGCGTGGGTTTTTCACAATTTTGACGCGTCACAGCAATAAAGCCTTGCATTGTTTAGAGCATGCTGCCACTAGTAATGGTAAAAAAAGATATCTGTGACGGCAGAGTGTTTGGGATTGATATAATACTGCCATTTTACATGAGTGGAATATTGTCTTCACAATTTTTTACACAGATGCAAAGCATTCCCTGTTCAAACGGTATATTGAGGGGAAACCTGGAGACAATTCGTTGCATCTGGAAACCAAACACTATCTTATCTTACATAGAAGCAAGCTAGTTAAATATGACAGGATCAGTACAGGATTTCTACTGGCTAGTCCAATAGTTAAGCATACCATAAAGCAAATTCCATTTGCTGGCACACGATATATGCCCCGGGTAACGACTCTCTTGTAGCGTTTGGCTTTTGCTGTGAAATGAATTGAAATGCAATCGACCAAGTGAGAACAGTAATGGTTGCTTGAACACAACGTTTACGAGAAGAGCAGTGAACGTCACTTTATCATCATGTCTTACAATCCATACACATACAACGGCGTACCGGACCAAGGGTCTTCACAAGTTCATGATAGAGCCCTCAATGCTGGAGGTGCCGTGCTACCACCAAATCAACAATTCCAGACTAACTCCATGCATGGTCAAAGTCAGTATTCTGCAATGGGTAATCAACAGGATCAACAAGGTTTTCCATTTCAAGACCCAAGAAATTCAATGGCTTTTCAAATTGGCCAATCCGCCTTTTCCAATTTTATTGGGCAAGACAATTTCAATCAATTTCAACAGACTGTCTCAAAGGCTACCGGCGAATCATCTATGTTATCTCATTATTTCCAAGTATCCACATCGTATGTGATTCTAAAATTGAAACAAATCTTATTCCCATTCTTGAATAAGAAAAATTGGCAACGTATTCCAGATACTGGCTCCGGCTCAGATGGGAACGGTTCCGGTTCCACATCATTTCAGTTTCTAGCACCCAAGGATGATGTTAATTGTCCCGATCTATATATTCCTATCATGGGCCTAGTCACATACATATTAATTTGGAACACTCAACAAGGGCTAGCAGGTTCTTTCAATCCAGAAAACCTGTATTATAAGCTATCCTCCATCCTAGCATTTATGGGTCTTGATCTTTTTATTTTGAAATTGGGTCTTTATTTATTGGTAAACACATCATCTCCAGTGACAAGTTTGAGTGAATTGACATGTTTTGTTGGCTACAAGTTTGTCCCATTGACGATTGCTCTTTTCGTCCCAGCGAAACCATTGTATTTACCAATCATAGTCAAGAGTTACCTATTTATTGCATTTGGTACCTTCTTATTGAGATCTGTCAAGTTTAATTTGTTTACGGGACCAAACGACGATATGATCAACTTCACCAAATTGACCGTTAAAAAGTGTAATTACTTCTTGTTCATCTACGGATTTATGTGGCAAACCATATTGATGTGGCTCATGGGCTGATTCGAATGCTTGCCAACCGACACAACCACAACAACGTATACAAACTTTATATCTTACATATTACATACAAAATGTACCAGTGTCAGTTATGTCTCCGCGGAATAGAGATTGTGGGCCCTGCCAACGCGATATTTTTTTTCATTCTCGAATAATTACAGCTGAAAAACAATGGAAAATTCTTCTGTTATATAATAGATCTCTTCTGTCAACCTGTGTTTCCCTTCAGAACTAATCCACTCATCCGACTCAGTTTAGCATCTGGCAGCATCTTCAACGCAATGGGGCTTTTTTCAAGAAAATCTCCTGATCAGGAACAGCAACAACAACAACAACAAAAGAAAGAAGCAAGAAAAGATTTAATTCCATGCACTCAAATGTTCTTAGATCCGCCAAACAAGGATAAGTTGAAACCTACACCAATCCCAAAATTGACAACGGAACATGCAAAACTATACAAATCGATGTTGACTCATTTCCAAGATGAAAATCTACAATTACCATTAAACACTAATGATGCCACTCCAACTAAATCACTTTCTGATTGGGAAAAATTTTGGTTAAGTAGAGAATGTATAACAAGATATTTGCGTGCCTCCAAATGGAATTTGCCTCACGCTATAAAAAATATTACTGATACTTTAGTATGGCGTAGAGAAATCGGTCTGACCTACGATGAAAATGATGCTAATCAATTGAGTGCAGATAAGGTCGCCATTGAAAATGAAACCGGTAAGGAAACTGTGTTAGGGTTTGATCGTGATAACAGACCTCTATTCTATATGAAAAATGGGAGGCAAAACACTGAACCTTCATTTAGACAAGTGCAACATATGATCTTCATGATGGAATCTGCTGTGACAGTGACTCCACAAGGTGTTGAAAAGATTACCGTATTAGTTGATTTCAAATCTTATAAGGAGCCAGGAATAATTTCTGACAAGGCTCCCCCAATTTCTATTGCTAGAGCTTGTGCTAATGTGTTGCAAAACCATTATCCTGAAAGATTAGCTAAATGTGTCTTTATCAATGTGCCATGGTTCGCCTGGGCATTTTTGAAGTTGATGTACCCATTTTTAGACCCTGCTACGAAGGAGAAGGCCGTCTTTGATGAACCATTTGAAAACCATATTGATCCTTCGCAATTGGAAGCGATGTATAATGGAAGATTAGATTTTAAATACGACCATGAAGTTTATTGGCCAGATATGGATATTAAATTGAAACAAGTACGTCAAAGTGAATTCGAGAGGTTTGTTAAATTTGGTGGTGTTGTCGGGTTAAGTGAATTTGACTTCAAAGGTCAACATGATCAAATAATCTATCCAGTTGATATGGAACTGGTAGTTTAGTTGTATGATAAAAAGCCCCCCCCCCCTGAGTGATGAATGAATGACTTATAACCAGCAAATAATAACAATATATATATCTTCAAGTACTTACCTAAATTGAAAAATAGAATTTATGATAGAATTTTAATGTAATAATTGTCATGGTGGTTAACTTGCTCAGACGCGCTTCAAGAAATTTATTACATAGGGACAAATCCTATGACTAAAACTACCTTCAATATTATAAGCTTGAAAGCAAACCAGTCA
Organism: Naumovozyma baii; assembly: GCA_030568095.1. Classification (NCBI taxonomy): domain Eukaryota; kingdom Fungi; phylum Ascomycota; class Saccharomycetes; order Saccharomycetales; family Saccharomycetaceae; genus Naumovozyma; species Naumovozyma baii. The sequence goes on from JAJLTG010000017.1 coordinate 158,428, forward strand.
ACCATTATACAGAACTATCGGAAATGGCTCCGCATACGCAGCAAATACCGTTCACAGTATGTAGCCTTTTTATTACTTCTCGCATCTTCCCTTTTTGTTATATTTTCCTCGAAGACATTTACTAACTGCACCCTTACAATAGATCAAATTGAAAACATGTCTTAAAATGTGTATCCAGAGGCTAAGATATGCCCAAGAAAAGCAGCAGGCACTGGCAAAACAGGATCGTAGAACAGTTGCACAATTATTATCGGATGGTAAGGAAACCAAAGCACAATATCGAGTGGAAAACTTAATTAACAACGATATTCATATTGAATTGCTGGAAATCCTGGAGCTTTATTGTGAATTATTGCATGCCAGAGTTAATATTGTTAATGTTATACAGGATGAGAGTGATTTGATAGCTAATCATATCGAAGATGGTATTGATGAAGCAATTAGATCATTAATCTTTGCAACTCTGTACGTCCCTGAAGTGAAGGAATTAGTGCAATTGAAGGAATTATTGGCTCATAAATATGGCATTGACTTCTTGAAATGTATTGTGGAAGATCATGTGAATGTCCCAAAGAAAGTATTAGATAAGTGTTCCCCTAATGTTCCTGTTAACGCCTTGGTAGTATTATACTTGCAAGAAATTGCATCGACGTATGATGTCCCCTATAGTACGCTAAACGATGAAGAAGAAGAAGAGGAGGAGGCTAATGATGAGAAACAAGATAGTAACGATGACAGTGATGGTGAAATAAAAGATAGTTCAAGTTCTGATGAGAAACCCATAGTGGCCATGGACAATGACGATGATATTTCTACAAATTCAAAGCATCCTATTACTGTAAAGAAACCAAGAATGAATAGTGAAACGTTGAAGACTGATTTAAAGATACCAAAGGAGATCAAGAAAGAGGTGAAAGTAGTTCATACGAAAAAGAAAACCAGTAATGAACAAGATGAATTAGAAGAGTTGAAGAAAAGATTTGCCGCATTACGTCGTTAGAATATATCAAGTAAATGTCTTTATTTAAAAAAAAAGCTTTACTTAATGAGAACATAAATGAACATTTCCTTACTTTATGCATAGTAGAAAGTGGCTAAGATATTTTTATATTGCAAGTTTAGCAATGAAATATACTGATTAAAATAATTTAGTCGTTTAGTTTCTATAATATATGTCAACAGATATTCACAATATCGTTTTTATAAAATAAAGAGAAGAAACAACCAGTGTTTGACCCTTTATATAAATAAGTATGGTGGAAGTAACATCTCACTATATGTAGATACCTTGTGTAAGCAATTGGAATTGGTCATAACCTCTCGTGTATATACTACCCAATGATTTACCAATCAAAAACGTTTCTACAAAATCATCAACTTCTTCATCCGGAATCTCCATATAGAACCTTTGTTTTAATTGCACACTAGTCTGGTCACCAGCAGAAAAGCAAGGTTGCATGTTATCCTTTTGCATAATTTCACACATGGAAACGATTTGATCAGAATATTTTCTCAGGGCCTTAAATGCTTCCTTAGTTAATCTGACAAATTTTCTATATGGTTCTCCTGTAGTGCCTCCAAGAACTTTCACATATTCATATGTTAATTTAAATGGAGCTGCTTCAAACTTAACAGAACCAGGTGAATTAGATAGCATGAAACCAAAATCGATATGTACAACATGACCTTCATTATCAACCATTATATTACCATTGTGTCTATCTTTCACTTGTAGAATATAACAAATTATAGAATATGCTGCCAATGAACAGGCAAAATTATCCTGTGCGCGTTTATATTTGAATCCATTAGGGTCACCGAATCTGCGTAAGAAATGGTCACTGATACTAGCAATACCACTTTTTTCATCCAACTCTCCATCCTCCACCATTCTCTTTGTTAGAGATTTCTTAATACTGTGAACTGAAACAGCATTTGTAATTGTCTCCACTAAACCAGTATTGGCACTAGTAATTAAAATTTTCATTTTTTTAACCCAAATGTCTACTTTTTCTTTAGCCCATATTTGTGCCATTGCCTGGATCAATTGGCATGCAAATGCTTCTTGTCTTAAATCATCACCAGATTTAGCAATAACAGAGCATAAGTCCCAATTCTCTAAATGACCATATTCTGAAGTCTTACGAATTCTTTCCTTCTTGGTAGTCCAATCTTCGCCTAAGTATGAGGAGTCAATACCACCGGTTAACAAATCATTTTTCAATTTACGTTCCCCCGCAGCACCATGGATAGCTTCCAAGTCATGATAACCAAATTTATCTTGAACTTCTTTCATAGAAGCAATAATTTGAGCACGAATTTGATTTGTAGAATCAGACAATTCCGGTGGTTGGTCATCTAATTGCCCTAGCATTAATGCAGAAACTCTCATTTGTTCGGCCAATTCATCAGTTTCATCATGGAAGTCTCTTGAATTACCTCTTATTCTCTTGGACATTAATCCATCTAGGTTCTTGACAAAAGTCAAGTCTGGGTTTCTATCCTGTGAATCTCTTGGTATTATTGGTACTTTAGCTGCACTCTTTAATACAATTGAGTTTCTGAAAGCTTCTGCATCAGTTTGGTTTTTCACTCTTACCATGGACAAATCACCTAGATCCATTTCTCTCAAGACATTAGTTGATTCATTGACTATTGTTTTGTTTCCATTGGTGCACTCATTGGTGTTAGAATATATGGATTCTGATAGTGAGCCTTCAGATGGTGATCTCAATGCACTCGCCATTGTATCGTAGCTGTTATTTGAAATTCCCCTATCAGACTGCCTATTTGGGATTAAAGTAATTACATCATCTCTACTATCATTTCTTTTACTCATATAATTCAAATCAAATAGTAGATTACCTTTATTATTACTATGCTTTAAGAATTTCTCGTTCTCTTCACTTGCTGGATCAAAATCAAACTCATCTCTTAAATACTCTATCAACAACAAATATGGGACCTTTTCGGCAGAGTTCAAAACTTGCGCTTCACTGGCTGTAATCAAAACAAGCTTGTGCAATTTACCTTTCTTATTTGCTGGTAGTAGTGTGGGAATATCAACTTCAGCAGGTAAATCCCTATTCATTAAAGATAATTCTGCTCTTAAAGAACTTAGTCTTGCCTCGGTGGGTACCTGAGCTAACCTTTGTGAAATTGATTCTAATGCAATTGCAAATTGAGTTTCGCAGCGAAAATAATTTGCCTTTAATAATTTAATTTTCTTAGGAGTAGAAATATTAGTGATATCTACGGTAGTAGAATCACGGTTCAAAGAGGATCCTGGTAATACAGAATCAGATTCTGTGGGGAGTCCACCTGGTTGAGTATTAGAACGGAATATGCCTCTATGTGGCTTATTGTTAGCTAAAGTGGTAGCAAATATTCCTGAAGATCTTGTTGGTCTGTGCAAATCTGGCATTGAACTAGTAAATTGATCTAAACTCGTCGACAGTTTTGGGCGAGTGATGCTAAAGTTACTATTATTTCTTAATTCCAATTCATAGTCCACTCCAAATGAAGGATCTAAATTTGGGTTATAATCTATACCGTTAGGTGTTTCTGCCATGCTTCTTTCTTCATAAGTTCTATGTACAAAGGAATCATCAATAAATTTGGATTTTCTCTTCGGATTCTTAATTGATGACGAGATTCTTTCTTCAAAGACTTTGGAACCAATATCATCTATAATGTCGAAATCCAATGCATGTTCTTCAAAGGATTTAGGTTTCTTGAAAGATACATCATCTTTTGTCATTGTTATATCTACAATATCCATCGGTGATATTGGGTTCGGTGTCGCATTTCTTGTCGTCTTTGAATTTGTTGTAGTTGAAGTTCGAGATGCAGATTTGTTACGTAAAGTATTTTTCATAGTAATATTTTTTGTGAAATTTTTAATTGCATTTCTAGCAATCTTAAACACATATGATTTTTGTCTCTTTCCCTGTGATTCCACTAAAGGTTTAGTCATTTCACTCAGTTGAGGTAGAGCCATGGTAGCCATCATCATTGACATCAAGACTAATGCGGGTGCTACATTTTCGTGCATCTTTGTAGGCTTATTATCATCTTCCGTAATATTAGTGTTAAAAAGAGACGATTGTAAATTATTCAATACTCTTCTAGCTACTTGAAATCCATATGATTCAGGATCAGTGGATAAATCAGTTAATAATGCCTGCAATTGCCAAAACGTCAATAATGCAAAATGTGGATTTTCATTTTTCAATTGCATGAGCAAATCTTCTAACGCCATTGATTCAGTTTCCACTGTAAGTAACACTTGTACCAGTTGAGGGATATAGAATTGTAATTCGGAATGTGGGAAGGTTAATAGACGTTGGCATAAGTAATAATGGATACCTATATTATCTGAATGTTTGTGTATCAGTTCTATACAAGAGTATAGTGAGAAATCGGGAGAATCTATACGGAGAAGTAGTCTTTCATTTTCCGTCATTATTTTTGCAGGTGAATCTGCTAAATTTGTGTTTGGGAGCCTATCTATACTCATCTGTGCATCAACTCGACAAATCAATGGGATCTTTCAAAAAAAAAAAAAAAGATAGAAAATGCGAAACCTTTTTCCAATGAGAAGAAGGGGAAAAAAGTTGTATATGACAAATGTATGCAAAGACGAATTGGTTAAACTTCCCTAGTTTGAGTAAAATGATGAAGTTTCAATGTTTTGAATATGTTAGATTATTTTTAACAATCAAATATGTTCTTCGGCCAGTACATCCAGTTGTTGAAAATCCACGTAACCTTTAATCTGCCTTCCCGTTGCAATATAAGCGTTGCCGTCAAACATGATACTCTTTCTCAACTAGCATAGCTAGTGGTCCATTGTTGTTATTTAGTGTGTATATATAAAATATGTCTGTTTATAAGAAAGATCAGAGTTCGAATATGATATAATGCACATTAAAGGATAAAAAATTATGTAGAAACGTTGTAATTAGTTGATTGACTGTACAATAATGTTGGTAACAATAGTGGGAAATTCTGTGGAACTTAGGCAACAGCGGCCCAGAATTTATCCCAGAGGGTCTTTGGTTCATCATCCTCCCAGATGACTTCTTCAATTTCTCTTCTATCAGAATCGATATCAATATCTTCCAATTTCCATAGGAATCTACATCTGTAGTATAATTGGCAACCAATGAATAGAACAGCTAATATAATCAATGAAATATAGTCAGTAAAGAAATCTGAGACACTGAAATGTGGAGAGAATGCTTGGAAACCTTGGATGAAAATAATGACAGTGACGAAGAAAACAGCGTAATAGGCAGCCCATGGCATCAATTTGGCCTTGAATGGCAAATCATCTCTTGAAATACCACGGAATTTTAATGCTTGCATAAATCTGATGTGAGAAATGGAAATGAATAACCAAGCACATAACCCAGCTAGAGTGGAAATGTTAATTAACCAATTGAAGGCCGTGTTAGCATTGTTGTTGACAACTAAGAAGGCCAATAGCCCCAATGCAGCAGTACAAATGACACCCAAATATGGGACACCATGTCTTGTAACGTAAGCGAATTGTTTTGGAGCATTACCGGTTTGGGCCAGTGCATATAAGACACGAGACCCAACGTAAACGTTAGAGTTAGCAGCAGATAAAACGGTAACCATGACAATGGCGTTGAAAATATCAGGTAACACTTTGGTGCCCGCCATTTGAATGGAGATGACAAATGGAGAAGAAGCAATAACTGCACTATCACTGGATAAACGGTCATCAGTGTATGGGACCAACAAACCGATAAAGAATAAGGACATGATGTAGAATAAAACGATTCTAAAGACAACCTTATTAATTGCACGTGGAACACTCTTTCTTGGGTTAGCAGCTTCACCGGCAGTAATACCGACTAATTCAGTACCTTGATAAGTGAAAGCGGCGTTAATTAATGAGGAGACCCATCCTAAGAATCTTGCTTCATTTTTATCAGACGAGATGATACCTGCCCCCCATGGGCCTGGATTTCTCCAATAACGGAATCCAATAGGACCTTGCTTGGAGCCACCACAAACGATAATTAAAGCGTATAACAGGTAGCCCATGATAGCAACGACTTTCATGAATGCAATCCAGAATTCGATTTCTCCGTAAACCTTAACAGGGAAGAAATTCATCAAGGTGATTAGGACCCAAAAGATGGCAATCCAGGCAGCTAATGGGACTTTGGAAGTCCAATATTCGATCACTTGACCCACGACTGAGATTTCCACTGCATAAGTGATGGCCCAATTGAACCAATACATGTATCCATTAGCGACACCGAATGCTGGAGACAAGAATCTCTTTGAAAAGACGGTGATAGAAGAGGTAACAGGGATGAAAGTAGCCATTTCACCCAATGATTGTGTAACGGAATAAATGATAGACCCCATGAAAATATAAGCAATCAATGCACCAACGGGACCAGAGTTAGACAAAGGTGTAGCAATACCGACGAAAAGACCAGTACCGATAGTACCCCCCAGGGCGATCATACCGATATGTCTCTGTTTCAAAGCTCTCTTGACTTCAGTATCATGGTATTGAGCTTCTTCTGTATCCTCCTCTCCATCACCATGAGTGACCATACGAGACCTAGCAAGTGAATTCGTTATTGAATGTATATCACTGAATTGATTTGTGTGTGCTATCTTCTTCTTATCCTTTTCCAATTTTTCATTTCTTATAATTTCTATACTGTGTTCGTCACCAGAATTAATTTGATCGGTTGATTCAACCGTATCTATATCTGTGTTCGCCTTTTCATTATTAGACGATATTAGATTTCTAAAATTCGCCATTGTTTTCTAGTGTACGTATGTATTAGGCTCTCGAGAAATTTGTGTTTGCTCCTTATTGAGTGGCTTTTGATGAAAAAAATTTTGATTACTAAACTGGCTGTAACAAATAAATGCAGCAAACGATATACCAAATTATGGTCGGTTGTTTGTTTGTGTATTAACGAATGCAGAAACAAAAGAGTTTGGCAGCTAACAGAGTTTTCCTGATGTTGATTGTGGAAGTTACTTAAGTAATAAAATAAAAAGTTGCTTAGTTGAAAAATTCCATGGGTTTTTTTTTTGAAGGAATTCATTTCTTTTTCGTCTTTGGGTTTTCCACTGGAAAACTTTTTCCGTTCAAATCGCGTGGCGAGGTTGCCGGCCAGTCGTGGTAGTGGGGGTGTGAACGGGCGAGATATTTGGGTGATCTCGGCTGGTTTTCCCACTGGAATTTCGAGTCTGGCGGTTTGCGCGCTGGGTGGAATGACTCAACGGGGACGCATGTGGGCATGTACAGTGTTGATCAGTCTCTCTGTTCGGGCATAATGGGGGACGTCAATGGAGGTGTAGCTATGATCAGGTATCCTTTGAGGGTGTTTGACACAATTTGTCATCATACGGAATGGGGCTACTAGGTAGCGTATGTTGGTGTATACGTGAGTATGTATATGGGTGTCGGTGTCACTTCGGACTGATAACAATATCATCTTGCTCGCACTAAAAAGTGTCGTGTTACTCTGTCTTAAGGTGTGCCGGCGGTGTCAAAGGATTGTGATCGTAGTGTTCTCGGAGGGTATTATAATTATATATATATGTATATGTATGTATGATAACGAGTGGGTACAAAATCTTCTTTCTTTTGCTGCAATGCATGGCAATCCTACTGTTTGACTCAAAACTATGTTTAAGGTTGTTGAAGTCTTGTGTGAAATCTTCTTGGCTGCATGAACCTTTTGACAGTTAGTTATAAGAAATACAGTAGAGATTCCACCGGAATTTTAAATCAGACTGCCACAAAGGCAGGAAAGGCTGAAATATTTTTAACTTTACATACTTACATGAAACGATCAATTATTGGGAAGTTTTGGGGGATGCATTAATATGTGAACGAACGAAATATAAAAAAATTCGTTGTTGTTGTTTATTTTGTGCTACCTTTTTACTTAAGGTAATTGCGGACGATTACCGGTAAATGGATACACTAAATTAATTTTGACATTCTCCGATAAAATTGGAGAATGTTTAAAAAAAATTTCACCATAAATGTTCATGCTTCCTTCTCATAGACATACGTTAAAGTACAACAGAACATTCTATTGTGGGAAAAATAATCAATGAAATGTGTCAGAGGTTTTACTTAGCGCCGCGAAATGATACGTACAGAAAACAAAATACATGAAAATTCACAGATGCCTCAAAATAATTAGCAAAAAAAAAAAGGTCGTCCATTGATATATATTTCATACATGTATAAATAGTCCACTTATATCCCCATTTCACATTTTGTTCATTCTATAAAAAAAAAAAATGAAGGCAAACACTCTGTATCGAATATGTCTTTGGATATCATTGATCAAGTAATAGATGCACAGCATTTGAATCCTCCAAAACTGACAAAGTCCAATTCTTCTTTATCTTTACAAGATGTTCATTCAACACAAATATCTTTTACCGACAATCCTACCACATTAACAACAAACGACACAAATGATTTAGAAAAGCAACAACAGGACCAAGTGCAAAGAAATCTACATAAGAGACACATTGCCATGATCGCTTTAGGTGGAACAATTGGAACGGGTTTATTCTTAGGTATTTCACGCCCATTGGCAATAGCTGGTCCTGTAGGTTCCTTAATTGCATATTTGTTCATGGGTACTGTAGTTTACTCAGTGACACAATCACTGGGAGAAATGTGTACTTTCATACCTGTAACAGCCTCATTTACCATTTTCTCTCATCGTTTTCTGTCTCCTGCTTTCGGTGCTGCTAACGGATACATGTATTGGTTTTCTTGGGCAATGACATTTGCATTGGAATTGTCCGTTGTAGGCCAAATTATACAATTTTGGACCTTTTCTGTGCCGTTGGCAGTATGGATAACTATATTTTGGGTTTTGCTGACATTATCAAATTTATTCCCAGTGAGAATTTACGGTGAAATAGAATTTTGGATTGCCTCGATGAAAGTGCTTTCCATATTGGGATTTATCATTTATGCGTTTTGCATTGTCTTTGGCGCTGGTGATACTGGTCCTGTGGGGTTTCGCTATTGGAAGAACCCTGGTGCTTGGGGTCAAGGAATTATAGCAACTAATATCCATGAAGCTAGATTTTTAAGTTGGGTTTCATCGCTAATTAATGCTGCATTCACTTATCAAGGTACTGAATTAGTGGGCATTACTGCGGGGGAAGCAGCAAACCCACGAAAGGCAGTACCATCAGCAATAAAGAAAGTGGTATTTAGAATCTTAATATTTTACATTGTATCATTGTTTGTTATTGGATTATTGGTTCCATATAATGACCCAAAGCTAACAAGCAATGACACTTATGTTTCTTCTTCGCCTTTCATTATAACCATTGAAAATGCAGGTACCAGGATCCTACCTGGAATTTTCAATGCTGTTATTCTAATAACCATTATTTCTGCTGGTAACTCAAACATCTATATTGGATCCAGAATTCTATTCGGATTAGCTAAGAATGGGACCTCTTTCAAGATATTTGCAAAGACCACAAAGAAAGGTGTGCCGTACGTCGCAGTGATTTTTACGTCGCTTTTTGGTGCACTAGCATATATGGAAACATCAACAGGTGGTGAAAAAGTTTTCACTTGGTTATTAAACGTTGTTGGTGTTGCTGGCTTCTTCGCATGGTTGCTGATTTCTTTTGCTCATATTCGTTTCATGCAGGCCTTGAAACAAAGAAAAATTTCCAGAAATGATTTACCATATAAGGCATGCCTAATGCCATGGTTGGCATATTATGCAGTATTTTTTATGGTTTTGATAATACTCATTCAAGGGTTTACATCGTTTACTCCAGTTTTTGATGTTGCCAGTTTTTTTGCTGCTTACCTTTCTGTGTTTCTATTCATTATTTTCTGGGCTGTTTTCCAACTTTGGTTCAAATGCCGTTTAATCTGGAAATTAAAAGACATTGACATTGATACAGATAGAAGAGAGATTGAGCAAGACGATTGGGACGATGATGAAGAGAAGAATAAGTCAACACATTTGTGGATTAAATTTTGGGATTTTATGGCCTGATTTAAAAAAAAAAAAAAAATATTGCATACACTATATTTATACCAGATTTATAATATACCCCATTTAAAATTCATTTATAAAAAGTTTGTTTATTTTAAGATTCATAATTGGAGTATTTTCACTTTAAGACATTAAATACTTACTCTTAAATATTAATAAAAACTTGAAAACAGAACTAAAAAATTAAAAATTTAGAGAATTTTCACAAAAATATATAAGAGATATTTTTCTTGGATATCTAGTAAATTTAAATTAGTGAGGTACCCATCTTTGTACTTCAAGAAGTTTGTCTGTCCAACTATATATGCAAAGACAATTATCGCTGTGACACATTTTGTGTGTGACCCGGCCACTCTATTTTTCATCAAAACGTGTAAAGGGTATCCAAATGAAAGAAAATGCTGTTAGGTTGAACGTTGATGAGATATAGGCAGATACAGAAGAATATATCAAATAAGTATCATTATCCCTCTCAATTGATATTTGTGTTTCTGGTTTTAATATCAATAATACACTATTTGCAAACATATTAGAGAGAGGACAGATGCTCAAGAACTCGAATTCAAAAAGTTCAAACTCTAATGGCAATTCATCTCTAGGTGGCGGCTCCAGTCTGTTTCAAAATCTGAGGAGATTTACCAACTCGTCTACCAGTTCTAGTCACAAGAGTCCATCTAACACTAGTCCTAGGAGTTCATATAGTCCTGAGCGTTCTGATTATCCTAAAGAAGGTCATATACTGCATTCCAATAATAGTGGATTGAAACCACTAAATAAAAACGCATCTTTGAACACCCAGAACCTTTCCCAATATATCAACGATAAACATAGCCCAGAACATACGAGATCTTCGTCTGTACAATCATCAAAATACTCATATTCTAGAAGATCGTCTTCTCAAACTACGGGAAGTGCCTTTAATCAAATTGCCCGACAGCATACAAACCAAAGTTCCGCAAGCGTGTTTTCACAAGGCTCATTTACTAATTTAAGCAAATATATAACTCCTGATGGGAAAATAACCTTAGAAATGCCCAAGAATCCTAGTGAAGTGGACACTCTATTTGAAGATATAATGTTAAAGAGAAATATTCTACAATCTTTACCAATTGATAAGCAAAATGAATTGATGAATTACGATTTAGAGAAAAAGTGGTTAATAGTCAAACAAGATCTACAAAATGAAGTGAAAAAGAGAAGATTGAAAAGTGGCTCTAGTAACTCAAAAATATCGCGTTCGTCAATATCACCAGACAATACATCTACTATACCTATAGTTTCTCCATCAAATAGTCAAAAATCCCCATACCATCATGTTTCTCATAGTAATAGCAGTATAAACTCTCATCCTTCCATAATTAATGTCTCAAAAAGGCCGATGGGTCCCATTTCAAATCCAACGCCTAACGCAGATATGTACAAATTGGGATCAAGAAATGCAAGCTCTTCCACAATATCCGATAAGACGAATCGTCCACCAATTCACTATGTGAAGAGAATAATAGCCGACACATTATCTTCAGAAGAAATGAAAGATTTGTGGGTTACACTGAGGACAGAACAATTAGAATGGGTTGACGCATTCATTGAACATCAAGGTCATATTGCAATGGCAAACATACTTATGAAATCGTTATATAAGACGGCTTCTGCAGAAAAACCAACTTCCAAAGTTTTAGAGAAGGAGAATGCTTTTTTCAAATGTTTTAGAGTCTTATCTATGCTATCCCAAGGTTTGCAAGAGTTTACAAAACATGAATTAATGACGCAGACTGTGTCGCGAGGATTATTTTCTGTTACTTTATCCACTAGGAAAATGGCCACAGAAATCTTTGTCTGTATGCTCGACAAGAAGAATCCCGAAAGGTTTAAAGTGATTTTGAATGCATTAGATCAGAAATTTATAATTGGACAAAATGCACATATAGCGCAAAATATAAAAATGTTTCCTGAGTATTTCGCACATCTTACGAAAGATAGTCAATTGAAAGTGACACAAGCTTGGCTGTTTGCAGTGGAACATACTTTAGATGGGAGAGGTAAAATGGGTTCACTTGTGGGAGCATCTGACGATTTTAGGAGTTCAGGAGGGGAAAATGCCATACTAGAATATTGTCAATGGTCAATGATTTTCATAAACCATCTATGTTCATGCTCGAGTAATATTAACCAAAGAATGCTTCTTAGGACAAAACTGGAAAACTGTGGAATTTTACGTATAATGAATAAGATCAAAACATTAGAGTATGATAAAGTTATTGAGCAGATCGACTTATACGAAAATAACAAATTGGATGATTTGAATACATTGCTAGAGTCAAACAACACTAATACAAATATTGATCTTCAAGATCCAACCTCTTTGCTCGGAAGCCTGTGGGATGCTTGTAAAGGGACAGATAATGAGAAATTATTAATCTCTTTAATGCAACATGTCTTTCTCTCAAGTTCGCGTTTTATTGAAGGTAAAATGGATCCAGTTAAACTTTCTAGGCAACTTAAACTTCTGGACTCACTGGTAACAAATGTAAGCATATCATCTACAGATCAAGAAGCTAGTATGAACATGGCCATCCAAAGACTTTATGATGCAATGCAAACAGATGAAGTAGCTCGGAGATCTATCCTTGAGACGAGGACTTTAACCAAAAAACTAGAGGAAATTCAAGCAGAACGTGATTTGTTGTCACAGAAACTGAAAAATGCTGAGAATGGGTTAGTTGGACAATTACAGGATGAATTGAATCAACGTGACCGTATATTATCCAAAAATCAACGGGTGATGCAGCAGCTACAAAGTGAGTTAGATGATTTAAAGAAAAAACATTTACTCGAGAAGCATGAACAGGAAGTGGAGTTACGTAAAATGTTGACAATTTTGAATGCAAGACCTGAAGGATTTGAGGAAAAAGAAACTTCTAAGAGGAAGGAGACAAAGGACGAAAACTCTCTTGATAATACCAAGAAGCAAAACATACAAAAAGTTCTTCAAGATGGTTTGAAACGAACAAAGAAGGATTTCAGTGCTGATGCACGGAACTTTGGCATGACCATACAGCCAAATAAAAGATTAAAATTACTAAGAATGCAAATGGAAGATATAGAAAACGAGGCCAGAGAACTGGAAATGACAAATTTCGCTGAGTATGAAAAAAGAAAACTTGAACCTCCATTAAAGATTAACAAAAAGAAGAAAGCGAAACCTAAGGGAGAAGCTGATCCTAACATAGATAAGCTAAATGACCTTAGACAAATGCTGGCCGAGATTCAAATGGAATCTAATGATATTTCTAAATTTAATGTTGACGAGAGAGTGAATGAACTATTCAACCAGAAGCGTACCACTGCACTCAAAAGACTTCAAGAACTTGAAAGCAAATACAAAGATTTTGGTATTGATTTCAATATAGACGATATAGTGGAATCTACATCTGCAAATAAAGAAGGTAATGACAACTATTCAAAGTCATATTCCAGTTTGGATCCTAAATTATATGAGAAAAAATTAGATGAATTAAACCGCATTACCAACGAACTGATTAGAGTCAAAGGTGAAGTAGAAGCTCGTAGCAACATTTTACCATCAGCGATAGATGACATGGGAAATGAAAAGTCATCTTCATCTTCATCTTCGTCATCATCTGAATCGGAAACAGAGGATGAAAAAAGCATGGTCGAATTTCAAGATAGTCAGAGTAATTTTTCAGGCAATTCTGCTGGCAGAGGATCCTTTTTAGAAGCCTTAACCCAAAAATATGCAACAGGACAAAAAAGTTCTCAAGAACGTCCCTCCAAAGCAAACGAAAATATATTTATTAACAGGGTGAAGAGAACCAGTGCTACACCAGCGTTCCTTGATGAGTTAACAGAGAAAGTATCACAAGCTATATCTATTGATGAGAAGGTGTCGATAAAAAATGTGTCTGAGCACAATGCCCAAGAAACAGGGCTACCAGTTATCGAAGAGAACAAAACGATAGAAACGACAACACCCAAAAAACAGGAAAAAGAAGAACAAGAAAAATTAATTTTTGGATCTGAACATGTAGCTTCCCGAGAAGGCAGTACAAGTGATTCAAAAGATGATGAACCTTTATCGCCAAAAAGTTCTGAAGTATCGAGTCATCATTCATCAAATAATAATAATGTAACACTCCTACATCCTCCACCTCCACCTGACCTATCATCAGGGGACGTATTTGCTGATCTAAAGAAATCTAATGAAGATAAAGATGTTGGCAATAAGAGTATATCACCACCTCCACCACCTCCTCCGCCGCCACCTCCACCAAATGGCCTTTTCAACTCTGCTCCATTGAAGCATTTGAGGCAAAGCGCATCATCTCCAGCTCTTCATGCCGTGGCTCCACCACCACCACCACCTCCTCCTCCGTTACCAGCAACTGAACCTAGAAAAACAATGCCATCACCTTTATTACCACAATCCACATCATTATTTGAGAATTATCCACGTCCCCAGAAAAAACTGAAACAATTGCATTGGGAAAAATTGGATTCTACTGATAACTCAATTTGGAAAACCAATAAAGCTGAAAAATTTGCAGATGATCTTTATGAAAAGGGGGTTTTAGCGGATTTAGAAAAAGCATTTGCTGCTAGGGAAATTAAATCATTAGCCACCAAAAGAAAAGAAGATTTAGATAAGATATCTTTTCTCTCCCGTGATATTTCCCAACAATTTGGTATCAATCTTCACATGTATGCATCATTGTCTGTACAAAATCTAGTAACAAAAATACTAAAATGTGATCGAGACTTTTTGCAAATGCCAAGTGTTATTGAATTTTTGTCGAAGCCTGAAATCGTTGAAGTTACTGTTAATTTAGCAAGAAATTATGCACCATACAGTACTGATTGGGAAGGAATTAAATCCGTAGAGGATGCTAAGGCACCAGAAAAGGATCCAAACGATTTACAGAGAGCCGATCAAATATATCTTCAATTAATGATCAACCTTCAATCTTACTGGGGCTCACGTATGAGGGCGATCCATGTGATAACTACTTTCGATAAGGAATATAATGAACTTCTTGGAAAATTGAGAAAAATTGACAGGGCAGTTAGTGCGCTTCAGGAATCCGAAAACCTAAAGAATGTATTTAACGTTATTTTAGCTGTTGGTAACTACATGAATGATACCTCAAAGCAAGCACAAGGATTTAAGTTAGCCACATTACAGAGACTAACATTTATAAAGGATGCTACAAATAGTATGACGTTCCTAAATTATGTGGAAAAGATCGTGAGGACTAATTATCCCTCATTTAATGATTTCCTAACAGAATTAGAACCTGTGTTGGATGTGGTTAAGATCTCCATAGGACAATTAGTAAATGATTGTAAAGAATTCTCACAGTCGATTGTTAATGTCGAAAGATCGGTAGAGATCGGTAACTTAAGCGATTCATCTAAGTTTCATCCTCAGGATAGGCTACTAGCCAAAGTACTGCCTGTTTTGCCAGATGCCAGAAAGAAAGGTGATTTATTGAGTGATGAGGTGAAATTAACAATTATGGAATTTATGAGGTTGATGCAAATTTACGGTGAAGACTCAGGAGATAAATTTGCAAAAAATTCGTTTTTCAAAAAATTTGCTGATTTTATTACTGAATACAAGAAGGCCCAAGAACAAAACATTAAAATTGAAGAAGAAGAAGAAGTTTATGAGAGGCATAAGAAAATGGTAGAAGATCAGCAAAAGAAGATACAAGAAATAGAGAACGGAAGAAATGACTCAGCAACTACGGATGATGGGGCTGCTGATGATTCCATTGATAGGAGAGCTATGATGGATAAACTTCTTGATCAGTTGAAGAATGCAGGTCCAAATAAGACAGATCCATCTTCTGCTAGAAAGAGAGCTTTAGTAAGGAAAAAACTAATGAGTGAGTCAAGTGTCATTTTGAAAGATATAGAAACTGATGATGATTCCATTATCTACTCACCAGAAAGCAAAAATCCTTTTATACAACCACCTGACCTGGAATCTACTCAAATGGGATTAGAAAGCTATATCCCATCTTCAACACAACACTATTTATCACCAACTAGAACATCCATAAATTTATCAGATGATCAAGATAAAGTAGCGGATAGAGCAAAGGTACTTCTGATGGAGTTAAGAGGTTCTTCTAGCCCTGGTAAGCGGAATTCTACTTTAGACGATCATAAGGAAAAGCTACGGGCACGTAGAAAAAAGACAAACAGCCATTCAGTGTCGGGAACAAAACTCGAATTTGTTGAAGGTACTGAAGATGATCTGAAGAAGGAACCAAATGATGGTGTTGACGGAGAAAAGAACAATAAAAATATAGAATCACATAGCCAGCTACAAGAATATATACCCCCATCTGCCGCTAAGGAAACTGAGACTTCCGATGAGCCGAGGGAAGAAACTATTATAGAAATATAGTTGTAATTATATGAATTAATGAGGTGTAATTTATACACATATAATAAAGATCAACAATGTAATTATTTCTTGCATATTGTATTCGAGCAATTTCAACAATGCGTACCCTGCCATAATTTATTTGTCTTAAACGATTCACATGTTTTGAATCTGGGGAAAGTTCAACTATCAGAGTCCATACCTAATACATCTGATATATCCTCCTTTAATAGTCAAAAAAACGTGTACAATCATCTCTTCAGAAGCCTGTTATAAGTATAACATACTGCTGATGTCCGAAATATCAGAGGAATCGAAGAGAATATCGCTTCAAGTTACCTCACTCTCTACTCAGTTGATAGAAAGTATAGATAAACAATCCAAGTTAGAAGAGAAATTGAATCATGCAAATAAGGTAATTGCAATTCAAAAACCATTAATTATAAAATATGAAGCCTTACAGAAAGACTTTGAAGATTTGAAAGTCTCAACGGAGGCCCAAAACAAAGAGTTAGAGAATTTCAAGCTTAAGATAAGACGAGAAAGAGAGCTTCGAGAGACGGCAGAACAAGAAGCCGAAAAATTGAGCAAGGAAGTAGAAGATTTAACTGCCAGTTTATTTGACGAAGCTAACAACATGGTGGCAGATGCCAGAAAAGAAAAATACTCTATAGAGGTTCTGAACAGTAAACTAGTGGAACAACTACACGAAAAGGATAATCTACTGGAAACACTAAACTTACAATTGAAGAACCTTAAAAATGTACTTCACAATGTAGAGAATGAGAACAATAGTTTAACTGGGAATAATAGGTATTCTATTCTACAAACCAATAATTCCGCATCATCAACCACTTCTTTAGAAAAAATCAGCACAACGATATCTAGCTACTCTCAAAATATATTGAATATGGGAAATGGAATTATTTACTCTCCCAAAATTTCTTCCATAAGGTATGATCTACCTCTTTATGAGGAATTTTTAAAATTCACTGCGGTTATCCCCCACTGCAGAACTATTAAGGAGACCTCTTCCGATTCTAAACTATTAAGAAGATTAGTGAATGATGAGATTACACCTGTTTTAAAGTTAGACAATGCCAGCGGTCTAGGTTGGATTGTAAAGAAAACAATTTTGTCCACAATGATGGAGGGACTCGTAGCGGTAGAACCATTAAGTGGGATCAACGAGACTTTCCAAATGGGTAACTCTAATCAACCATCCCCTGGAAACCTAAATAAAAAATTCGAAGACTTGGCGATGCTTCCTAAGATGTTCAATTTCCCATTAAATTCACCTCCAATTGCCTTGCATGAAGCATGCTCTTTCTGTGGCGAATGTCGAGATGATATTGTCGAACATGCGAGAATGTATGTCTTGAGAACGCAAAGTAAGCAAGATGATGGAACAATTTTAGTGACGAATTCATTTCCTTTATGCCATTGGTGTCTATTTAAGGTAAGACAAACATGTGAAATATTCGCATTCCTACGATCATTGAAAACAGGGGTTTGGAATCTAGAGAAGGTCACTATGAAAAATATCTCATCCAAGGAGTCAGCAAAATTCTCCGTTGTTACATCAGTAGTCAGACCAACTAAACCTCAAGATAAAAAAACAAAAAGAATGAGTTTTATGGGTGGTTTAACGAAGAGTTCATCAAAAAGTACTGCTCAGGTGGAGTCTTCTAGCCCGATAGAACAATCGGGTTTGCCGACCACTAATATACAGAGAGCTTGGATACATTTGTGTAAATTAAGATCCATTCTGCATTGGGCACATATAGGTGTATGGTCAGTTGATGACTCTTTTTCCTCAAAGATAGGTCCGGAGACAAAAGATTACGAAATAGGAACCGAAACCCTGCCATTGCATGCCACAAAGGAAACTATGGATGAAGATGATAATCAGTCTCGGACCTCTACAAATTACAAAGATGATTTGCAGTCCGAAGCCTCGATCTCAGCAGCCAGTGTTACCCCTTCGGATATTGATGAACATAGTAGTGCTGCAGCCGACAAAACTTTAGTCAGAGATGCTGATGATACAGCACTCGAGTCAGTAGTAATGGAACATAAGAATATGAATAAATCTTTTTTAAACATTAATTCAAATGAGGATGCTAAATCTCAACTGAAGGATGATACTGATGAGGAAGATGGAGAGGAGCCTGATGACGTTTTGGACGATTACACCGATGCAAACGAATGAATATACAGCGTAGATGCTAAATTTTGGGGTATGACGTCTTTTCTTGGTGGAATTTGAAATATTCTAAATTATGTAACACAATTTTTATAGAAGAAATATAGACAATTAATTAAGGTGAAGAAATTCGGTTCATAATTTATGGTATATTAGATAAATAAAATTTTATAAACCATTAATTCGATTAGTCAGAGCTATCTAAAGTATCATCTCCTCCTTCCCGAGAAAAATATTTTCGTCTTCTTTTTGGCTGTGGCAATTGTTCTTCGTCATCATCCTCGCCTTCTTCTTGGGTTTCATTTATAGGATTATCGTCATTCATACCAGATGAGGTGACAGGTGACTCTTTCACCTTTGAAAATTTTTGTATGAACTCAGTTTCATCCTCACTTGAACCACTTGCAGACATGTCTTTATCTTGATCGCCAGAAAGCTCTGATGCTACTTTAGTGGATAAGCTCAGCAATGTCTTATCTGGACTATGAGAATTATCTTCAGAATGTCTTAATGTGTCCAATTTCGGTATTGGACCACCAAAGAGAGAAAAGAAATCACCAATAGTATTACCGTTATTCGCCATTCTTTCTGAGGCAAATTTACCAAATTCTACGTATTTTTCTGGTGGAATTTGGCCAGCATACCTGTCTAACAACCATCTTAGGTACATTTCATTTTCAAAGAAAATCGGATTAGATATCTCATCTTCATCCGAATCAGAATCGCTAATAAACTCCTTACTAAGAATTGCATGATGCACCTTTTTAGCACCGCTATTTTGCCCATCTTCATCAATATCATGCCTGGGTAGCGTGTTTTTCTCTCTTTTTCGTTTTGACTTGTCATTGCTGTGAGATTTTCTTTTTGACTTAGCGAGACCTTTTTGAGTTCTACTTGTAGTAGTATTCGATCCTGTACTTTTGAGTTCGTTAAAATATGCGTCATCATCTGGTAAATCATCATCTCTGACTATTGATGGATCATTGTAATCATAAGAATCATTACCGTTCCATCCATCTGCTTCAGTAAAATTAATAGTACTTTGAGTGTGAGGACGAATAAGGTATGTAGAAGAAGGCTGTCCATTTGGTGTTTCGAAAGGTGTAGCCATATACTTGGTTATCAACTCAATTGATTCTGTTATTTCTTCAATTTCTGTACTACCTGGAAGGTAACATGGTTCCAAATTATTCCATGGGATTACATAACCAATAAGTGTCAATAAGGCTCTAAAATCTTTGTCTAATAAAATCGGTCTGCCTCCAATATTTTCACCAATTGAAAAAAATTCGTTAGGGGGATTTTCTGTTTCCCTCTCTTCCCTAACATTTAAAGTAAGCCAGGATTGGAAAGTATCCAAAGAATGCTTCAGATGAGTCAATAATTTTTCCAATAAATCGCCTTTGTCATCGTCTACCAATGTAGAAACAAGAATACCATATTTCATATCCTTTAAGATCGATTCTGGTAAGGAATCTTGATCATCGATGTGTCTTAAAATACTTGGTGGTGTACCATAGGAAGAATCTTTCTTTGAAATCTTATATTTACCGTATCGCTGATAATAACCGATTTGACTATCATGTAATGAAGGGAAAAGAAGTCCTACGAACCATGCAGGGGAACTCTTCAACCTTTTCCTAAGACGTTGAAGATAATAATCAGCAAAATTCTGGACATGTTTTCGTACCCTTGATGTTCTTTCAATTCCGTCAGGAGCTAGCATGCTTTTAAGAAGGATCATAACATCTATTCTAAACAGTAAAGTCTCTTCTTTGGCCTGAATGAAAACTCTATGGAAGTACCCTATAATCTTCTTGATATATTCTGGTTCCAATTCTTTAAACCTTTGCAGGAAATTTACGTACGTTTCTATTGTTGGTTCATTTATGTAGCTTCTCTGAACCTTATTGAAGTTCACTTCAATTTCTGTAAAATGAGGAGTTAACATATCAATCGCCTCATCTTTATCAAGTCCTTCTTCGTTGACAAGTCTTTCAACCTCTTCCATGGAAATATCTATCTTTTTCCTACGTCTCGATTTACCTTCAATGATAAGTGTTTTATCCTCGGTCGCGTATTGTTCTAATGTTTTCAAAACAGTGTGAGTAATATTTATACAACTTTTCATATACTGGTAGTTATGCTTAAAGGCTGTCTTGGGTAGATTAGAAAGTAATTGTATTCTTTCATCACTAAACAATCTACTAATGATGAATTCAATATCTTCATCATTTTCTTCAGACTTACAATTCTGCAGAAGAATGAGCAATTCATTGAAAGCTATCATACCAGCATGGACAACAATCCAGTTCTTCATATCATAGGCGTTTCTTAAAGAGGATGATACCAAGATAAATGATGTCTCACGCAAAGCTTCTGCGACCATATCAATATCAGCTGATTTATCATATCGACATCTTAATACTTGATATTTCAAAAACCAGCCGAAAAATAAAAGATATTCTACTAGCTCTAAAGAGACAATTCTATCCTGCTCTGTTGTATAGTAATTGGTTACACTGTGTAAAAGAATATTAAACCCAGTGTCAATGAAATCCTCTATAAATTTTTTAAAACTTTTCTTCGTAGAAGACGGTAATGATATTTTACCCTTAGAGTTCAACAAACTGTTAGGTAAACCCTCACCAATACCATCATCTTTCATTCTTGATTTTCTCTTGTTCCATTTCTTTCGACTGTCCAATTTTTGAAGGGCTTTAGCATCATCTAGCAAGTTTTGTCCACCTGAAACTGTCAATCTACCCTGATCGGGTGTTTGAATGGATAAGAGGGCGCCAAAATTAGAATGCCTTGACGAAATATTTTGGATTACATTTTTTTTCATTTCATGTTCTTTTTGAAGCAAATCCGCCAACTGAAGACCAGTTGATGAAATATTATCTTTGTCAGATTGAACTCTGGTTCTTATGTTGGTATTCGATGCTAACGGAAACAAAGATTCCTGTACTACATCTTTAGTTATAAAAAACATTATCTCTAATAATGGAATATTAATAAAATCTTGATCAAATTCATTGGATAGAGAGTTTGCCAATGTTAATAATAAATCATATACTTTATTTCCTTGAAATGAGGTTAAAACAGCCGACAATGAAATATCATCTAATGATACATTTGGTGGTAATGTGTCAACTGAGTTTATACCACGGGTTAAAGATCTACCTAGAGTAACAATTAAGTCTGCAGGTTCAATTGCAGCCACATTTCTAAAGAAATTAAGCACTAATTTAAGAATCATATTATCCCGAGGCATTCTTGATAACCTATCAATCTTTATCACTTCTAATGCCAAACGAACGGCTGCCTTCAACACTTTACCGTTTTCTAAAGTTAATATGGCCTTCTTATAAATTAACTGGTGTTTCTTTAATTCACTATGAAGAGCGATTTGGTTACTGGATGATTGATCTGTAATGACAAGAGGCCAAGTCATCAAAACAAGCAATTGCAAACAATTCAATGCAACTTTATCGTGATAATCTTTATTT
Source organism: Naumovozyma baii (assembly GCA_030568095.1). Taxonomy (NCBI): domain Eukaryota; kingdom Fungi; phylum Ascomycota; class Saccharomycetes; order Saccharomycetales; family Saccharomycetaceae; genus Naumovozyma; species Naumovozyma baii. The sequence continues at coordinate 180,625 of JAJLTG010000017.1, forward strand.
CTAAATGCAACCTCATTGGAATCTTGTCCCTTACGTGTCATTTTTGCCAATAATGAAGATTTATTTTCCCAATCAACTAAAATTGGCAATAAATCATCAGTAAGTATATTATATTGTGCTGCAGCCATAGCTACATCCCATCTATTCTGTTCATCATCTACCAACTTAAACCATCTTTTTAAATCTTTCAGGCATGCCAAACAATCATCACCTAGCTTATATGGAGGTGGGTCAATGGTGGATGTATAATCTGGACCACCTATGGCAGTAGCTAGAAGGGCGATTCTTGCCCTCAAAACAACTAGCGTGACATCTATTTCTTGATTACCATTCATATGTCAACCAATATATAGGTAAGTGTAGAGTATATGTTTCTTGGTAAGCGGTATCACAGTGGGTCATCTATCTAGTTTTTTCACTTATTGAATTCATCTCGAGAAAAGGTCTTACGCGTTTAATATCTTGAGTAAGTTCACGCGTTTGCAAGCCTTACCTAATCATATAACAAATTGATCTGGAGAAGAGTAGATGTAAAATCTCTAAATCAAATTATGGCATAACTATATTCTTAAGTAAGTATTCAGGGACTTTCGAAAGAAATGGTAAAAAATGAACTTCATCAAAGGGAGTATTTAGGGCCACACTACTCTCAACAGCCCATTGACCAACTTTTTTTTTTTTAGCTTTTTAATGCAATCAGACTGCTCCAACCGTCACCTGCTGCAACGACACTAATGCCTAATGACTTTAAATTGTTTTATATATGAATATTGATATATTTCTTTTATTCTCTTGGCGACTTAGTGAAAAAAAAGACGGTAATATATCGATCTCAAACCTAAAGATTATTTAAAAAACTACAGTTAACCTATATCTCATTCTTTATTTATAAAAATTCGAAGATGTTCTTCCTAAATTCATACGATAACAGCAACCCGTTAATCCACTTTTAACCAATTACTTTTTTTTCCATATGTGTTATATATTTGGTATATGGCCAATATATTTGTTGAACAGATAACCATGCTCAGCACTCTTGGGCCCTTCATTTTCCATAGAATTTGCTAGCAAAAGATTTTCGTTGTAAGCCATCGTACCCATTCAATCGCATCTTTTACTTTCCTACTCAAAAACACCTTTTGAATAGTAATTTTCAACTGGAGATATAAATGAAAGGAGACGGTTTTGCCAACACACTATAAAAAAAATTGGGTTATAGATAAGAAAAAGCTAGTTCTTGATACAAAACAACTAGGTTTGCTTTTTTAACAGTATCGCTGAACCAATTAAAAGGAGCATCGTGAATGGATAACAATACTATCGATAATAAACTTTTCCAAACCAGAAAACTTGAATGTCATAAGGCTAGATTCCTGATATTGTTGTTAAATGTTTTGTCACCAGTGATTACTGACATTTTTTCTTCAATATCATAATGTACTAACTCAGTCAAAATTAACCATCTGCCATATTCTTAATAATGTAACAAATATTTGAGTTATTTGTCATTGCATTCAATCATAACAAGATTTTTTGCAATTTTTTTTAGCACTGCATTTTCCCCCATTTTGAACAGCCTCAGAAAATACTCCACCCTTTTTCATTAACCTGTAGATAGTTTGCAATCCAGGAGTTCTTTCTCGAAGTGCTTACTAAAATTAATTGTGCAATAGTCTTGACAAAAATAGAGTATTCTTGAGCATATAATTCACAAGCAAACACAATTTCATATCTATTTGTGCTGCACATGATTCCAATGGAGTTGATGTGGCGGTCACAGAAATATCTCTATCAGAATAAAGCAAAGAAATACTTATAAACACTTTAATCGTAAGATGTTATATGAAGAGTACATTTTCAGATAAATAAAATAAGATAAAGAGAAAACAGATCAAGGAATTATGAAATTATATAATATTAATTAATCAGTAGATTTTATAATTGACCGATTACAAAACCGGTCAAAGTAACTAACCTTGTTTTTGGACAGTTTATCATATGGTCCTTTACAAACCTTTTGTTTGAGTCTTGCTAAGTACTTTTTGGAAAGGCTTTCTTAATCCCATTGTTAGTTTCATAGATATTGAAGATACACTGTCATTAGATGTATCGCTATATTTGACCCCGCTGTCAGGCGGGGTCAAATGTGCTGACACATCTTTCCTCGAGAAATCAAGATATCGTCAACTAAAATACGTCACGGGTGTATTAATATTATAAGAAATTTTAAAAATACACTTCAATTGAGGTTTCCATCTAATTAAAGAGTTTGTTCGTGAAATTTGAGAGACTAATCGAGGAACCAGTAAATAAAAATGAATTCAAAACCAATCGTTTTAAAGTTAGGGAATGTCATGTTCGGTAATGAAGCATGGGAGAAGTTGACTAACATTGCGGAAGTGATCACTATTAATAGCTCTACTACGAGAAAACAGTTTATTAAGGGTTTAAGAGATCCTGAGAATAAGCTCTCCAAGATTCATGCTATTGCTAGAACATTCCACAGCGTGGAACAAACTGGTAGATTTGATGAAGAACTGGCACAAGCTATGCCAAGCTCTTTGGTTTCCATTTCACATACAGGTGCAGGTTATGATCAAATCGATGTGAAAGCATTCCAAAAAAGACACATTCAAGTATCCAATGTCCCTAATTTGGTGAATGATGCCACAGCTGATACTCACGTTTTCCTATTGCTAGGTGCCCTAAGAAATTTTGGTTCTGGTAACAGAAACTTAATTAAAGGTGAATGGGTAGCTAAAGGTGCAGCTGCAGGTGTTTCATTAGGTCACGATCCTGCCGGTAAGATAGTGGGGGTTTTGGGTCTTGGTGGTATCGGTCGGGCGGTTATTGAAAGATTGAAGCCATTTGGGTTCGAACGTTTCATCTATCATAATAGAAGAAGATTGGCACCAGAATTAGAAAATGGGTGTGAATATGTTTCTTTTGAGGAACTTCTCAAAAGTTCAGATATTATATCCATTAATATTCCATTGAATCCAAAGACAAAACATATTATTGATGAGGATGCAATCTCCAAGATGAAAGATGGGGTAGTCATTGTTAACACAGCACGTGGTGCTGTCATTGATGAAAAAGCACTTATCAAAGCCTTAGAGACAGGTAAAGTTAGGTCCGTTGGATTAGACGTCTTCGAAAATGAACCCGAAGTACCTAGTAAGCTATTAGAAATGCCTCAAGTGTTTGGATTACCACATATGGGGACACATTGTGTTGAAACAAGAAAGAATATGGAAGAGTTTGTTGTAGATAATGTTAAGAGTGTTCTTGAAAATGGGAAAGTCATTTCTATTGTTCCGGAAATGCAAGGTGATGCATGGATAGATGAATGTAAACCCTTAATTTGATTTTTAAAATTTTAAATTATTACAATTAATTCTTAATTTTTATATAGACTTATATGCTATGGTAAGACAAAATTACATGGCCACTTCTAAATAGAATTCCTTATATACGCTGACGCTGGTTCAGTTATTCCGTCTGCTAATTCGCTCTCTAGTACGGATGAACCTTCACCTTCTTCTGAATCTCTTACGCTAAACTCTGAGTCCGATGACATGGTAGATGTGATTTTTATTGAATCAGAATCGCACATATTTTCTAATAGAAGGTTCTTAATTGTAAACTCCTTAGCCACATTCTCATCTAATATGTCCAATTCTTCCCTTGTAAATATCTTGGGAAAGATGAAGCAAATAATAACACTTAACAATAACACTAGGGGAAATCCAATTGCTGCAACAGTATTAGTAATAGCAAATTCTGCAGTGAATCCTGCTAAACTGAAGCATAAGAATATGCATAATGATTTTGTAGAAATTGCATTCAATGGACTTTCAGGATCCTTCTTCTTCTTATCAATAAACAACCAGATAATCCTATGAATGATAACATTATCGACTAGTCCACTAATCCCCATTGTAAAAAATAATCCACTCAATATAGCTTGCGGAATTTGACCAAGGCATATTAAGAGAGGCCTTGTCATGGTCCCTAACATCATCAAACCTTGCACCGTATTAGTAAATCTTTGCTCTACGCATCTTACAACTTCTTGATTTTCATCTAATACGAGCAAAGATTGGGTGTGTAGAGGAGCTTGAGGGATAAGACCATTTGGTGGAGGTACACCAATGACGGCTGCAATACCTGTTGTGACACCTAATAGAGCAAAATCGTAATGAAAGGCAGAGGGTTTCTTCAATTTATATTGATATTTTTGAGCCATTAATGATGAAACGTTATGATCGAAGTAGAATAGGATTGTCATGATTATACCAAAGGGTAAAGCAATGAAAATGTGTTTTATTGGGATCGACGCGTATGCTAACCACGTCGATCTATCCCTAAATGTATCTGATGTGGGGAAATATGATTTAGTAATAGGTAATTTTTCGAAATGAATATTATTAAGATACCCACCAAAATGGGTAAATGCAGACCAAAAGAGAACTGACAATGCTGTGGCGTAATCCGATATGAAAGTACGTATAGTATGGTTAAAGAAGGGGGTCTTGTTAAATTGTTTAAAGGTTGTCCCTACTACAGTCATTAGTACAGCCACGACAACATCGGCAAATCCTGCAGTGACATCTTCTTTGCCATGGTAATTAAATAGTTTCACCAAAATTTGTACACCTTTCTCCAAATAAACAATGTTAATAAATAGTCCAAATATATCGCAGGGGAACGTAGTCACATATTGTAAGAGACACACCGTGTTAGCAAACGCTAAAATGAAATGGAAGATCATAGACCATATACCAATCCAAAACATGAATCCAAAATAGTTCGTATTCAAAGGTTTAATAATCTCATAAACTGTATAGTTGAAAATAGAAATTGGACCCGTGACTCCAACAATGCATAGAGGTTGACCACCTAACACGCCAAAGACAATCCCAGCCATAGCACTTGAAAGTAAAATTTCATTGACACCATAAGAATTGTCTGTCCTATCAAACATATCCTGAGCAAATGCGATAGCAGGCAATAAATTATTGAAATATGTCTCTATCACTGCTGGGATGACTCTATAATCCCATGAATCTTTCCAGTCGTCGATATAGATTGGCAATCTATCCTTGAGATCTAGCCAAATCCCAATACCTGGTTTGGGAATCCGTCGACGAGGTGGTTTGGTCTGTGCAAGCGACTCTGGATCATGTATTGAAACGTTTGTTTGTGTTATTGGCTTTTCTAATGTGGTTATACTTGTTTGATCTTCACTGTTCATGATATGTCTTTATTTTATAATCTTTGTTGTAGTGGATCAGTTTGTGGACTGGAAAATAAAAAATTATGATTGCTCGAAAGGGTATGTCACATATATATATCTTTTTTTCTTTTGCACATAGAGCTCGAAGAAGGGTAATAAACCAATTAATCCATTGTATTCTCTGCTATTATATTATTTTATGTGCTTACTATTTTTTTCAAGGCAGAGGAGAATGGATGGCTCCAAAGAATTTCTCGCACAGACATGCGACGTCAATCAAGATGAAAAATATCGAAGATGATTGATGGATTATTTTTAGATGCATTCATTAATATATATATCTTACTTAATAGTATTTATTTCAATATTAGTGTTAAGAGTGTAGAGTGTTCATTATGCAAGTTTTTTACTGGTTCACTTTTAAAGGAAACTTTACCAGTTTGTAACTTCTTCAGCTTCACCGAAGACAGAATCTTTTAAGCCGTCATTTATCATGTCAGTACCCCATGAAGCTGGCGCACTTTCCATGATTTCTTTAGCATTTTTCCTTAGGAATTTTACGATCATTTCATTGATTAGTTTAAATTCTAGTAAAAACGCGTCATGACCTTCAGGGGATTCAATCTTCTCCAGATGAGAATTCGGTATATGTTTAGCCAAGAATTCTTGCTCAGAATAAGTGAAAAGACCATCTGAACTAACCCCTATCACTAGAGTTGGTTGTTCCACAGATTCAAGTACTTCTGTTATATCTTCCTCGTATTGAACCCTACCACGAGCCAAATCATGAGTATCTAATTTTCTAGTTATAGCAATGTAACAATTGGCATCGAATCTATTAACGAATTTGGTACCTTGATAACGTAAATAACTCTGAGCTGAGAAAAATGTTTGTGCCGGGTTTAACTCTTTGACTTCACCAGAGACAGAGCTTAGGGATGTCGCAGACGATACCGAATGTAATGATTCTGATGATGATACGCTACCTTGACGATCTGAACTTATCAAGGGGCGACATCTTCCAACATAGCCATCGTTGTGTATTTGTATTGATTTTTCATTAACAGTGGACGCTGGACGGCTTGTTGATCTTTGACTCTTTTGTTGTTGTAATAGAGATGGTGTTCTTCTAGCGAATTTATTTTCAAAACTATTCCTCGAACGATATGTTAGTAATGCTGCCATACGAGCTGCTGAGAGGCCAGCTGTAGGTGGATCTTGTAATGAGTAATACCCATCCATATATTTAGGATCTGAGTAAATGGATTGTCTTTGTGCTTCAGACCATGAAATACACCAGGCAGAGTGTCTTGCGGATGTGGCCAAAGCTACTAAATTCCTCACGTATTCCTTGCCATACATAACTGTCCATTCTAGGGCAAGCATCCCTCCCATAGAACCACCAATAACACATGCAATAGATTTTACACCTAATGAGTCCAGCACAATTCTGTGAGCTGTCACATCGTCACGCACAGTACATAAAGGAAACTCAGGACCATATTTTTCATTCGTCTCCTCATTAATAGATAATGGTGAAAATGAACCGTAAGGCGATCCCATAGAATTCAAACAAATGATGAAAAATCTTGAAGGATCAAAGGCAAGATCGTTCCCCAATAGAGGTCCCCACCAATCAGCCACATCAGATGAACCGGTAAGAGCATGGCATATCACTAGCACGTTATCACGAGTTTCATTTAACGTACCCCATGTTTTGTATGCTATCGGGAAGTTGTTTATTGTGACGCCGGATTCTAGTTGTAGACTCGGGATTTCCACTATTTTTTGACCTTGGACCAATTTTGTGAATGGGTTTTCATTTTTAATTTCATCCAAATCTAATTTTTTCAACCTGAATGCTGGCATGTTTGTGATGATTGATTGCTGAATTTTAGCTACTATTAAAATAAACGGCAAATACCAAACTACAGACTAGATGAAACAAATATACCTGTTATCGCAAAACAGCATTTATCCATAAAACAACCATCTTGTTGCCGGCTCTTAGAAACCCGTTGAACTGGCATTGCCTTATATATTGATACAACTGCTTAAACTACAACTGCGGATAGAAAACTTCCACTGTGGCTCCTTTTTCAAGAAACCCCAGGAAGCCACAGTAAACCATGATCACGTGCCTTAAAGATCAACTCAATTTTAAATCATGTCACGTGTATATTATCCGGGTAATGCATATTATTGCATTGGCGTCACAAATCTTTATGGAATGGGCTCACATGAATTTTTGGTCGTTTTGCTACTAAGATTGTGTTATGATACAGAGAAAAAGAGAATTATATTAGCTTCTGAAGGCCTCTTCTTAGGACTTGACTAGACCGCTCCCCGCAACCCTGAGAACTAACTGTGCATAGCCAGTTCTCGAACTTCTTCTCAAAAACTTTCTCGAATCATTCTGCATATTGCTTATTATTTTCTTTTCAGAGCTAAATGTATCGAGAATTAGAATCAAATTTCGATCCAACAATGTCCGATTGCTTGTTACTTGAAGAAATTCTTGTCATTGTTGTTTTAAAATAATACTGTCTTTAATAATAAAGTAATTGATCGGTTTCTTATAAATAATATACAAATTAATATAAGAAGATTATATAAATTATTTTGAGAATTTTGAAATATGCTGGGTATTTATATTTCCATCAGCTTATGA